>CM034538.1:56379000-56540346 GCA_020002185.1 Paraescarpia echinospica | reverse complement strand
GCCAAAGCAATCAACAGGCATGTAGTGACGAGAATATCGTCACCGACACGAGCACTAATAAAGAAACGACGAGAAATGGTGGATAACAACGACCGTAAAAAAAACAAATAGAGTACGCAGAAATATCAAAAAGAAAGTGAAGGAGGACATCAGAAAGTACAAACAAGAGATCATACGAGAAACGATTATGTCATCAAAGAGCCTGAAGAAAGCAAGAAGAACGCAGCCACTAGGCCGAGACAGACTTATTACACTTCTAGACAAACAGGGTAGAGAAATATAAGACCAAGATATGATCATGGCACAAATAGAGGAATTCTACACCGAGCTATATGACGGTAGACAGGGTACCATAATTCCGCACCGACTCGAAGAGAGGTACCAGAGATAACACCATGGGGAGGTGGGAGCTGCGCTAAGAGATATGAGAATGGGAAGACATCAGGCTAACGCCCATGTAAGCGATGACACATTAAAAGCAGGAGAAGATATCATCTCGAATACATTGGCTAAGCTGTATGCAATGCTTATCAGAAAGACGAATACCCACCGCTTGGAAGAACGCAATCGAGTTGACAATTGGTGACAATCTTCAAAGAGAAAGTAAATAAGAAAGACTTAAAAAGAACTACAGACCGATATGTCTGTTATCAGACATCAACAAATTACTCGCAAAGATACCAACGACTAGACTAGAGAAGACACTGGACGAAAACCAACCATGAGAGCAATGAGAATTCAGAAGCAGGAACTCAACGACAGACCTCGTCGACTACGAGAAGGCTTTCGACTCTGTGCAAAGTCAAGCAATACCGACCTCCCTTCAAGAACATGGGATAGAAGATGTGTACATCGATCTCCTGAAAGACATCTACACCAACAGCTCGGTGACAGTCTACCTACACAATAAGAGCAACAAGATCAACAACAAGAGAGGAATACTACAGGGTGACACCATATCGCCCAAGCTGTTCACGGCAACACTCGAAAGAATATTACGAAGACTGACTTAGGAAACCAGAGGCTTGATGATAGACGGAGAATATCTCAGCTATCTTCGCTTCGCTGACGACATACTCGTATGCGCTATACACCGCAAGAACTACAAAACAAGCTGCATGAGCTAGCTGATGAAAGTGAAAAACAAAGTTTCTAGATAAACATCTCGAAGACAAAAGTGATGCTAGAAAATGACACACTAATATATATATATATATATCAACACGACGCAGATAGAGAACGTTGAAAGCTGCGTCTGTCTGGGACAGCGATATAGTAGCAGAGACAACAGTCAAGACAAGGAGATTCAAAGAAGGATCACTGCCGGCTGGACAGCATTCCCCAAACACTGCGAAGGGTAACTTTGGAACCTGCTTGAAGAGACAAGTCTTCAACTCATGCGTACTTCCATGACATACGGCGCGGAAACATGGGCCCTCACTATCCAGGCAAAGAACAAGCTAGCAGCGGCACAAACAGAGTTGGAAAGAAGTATGTTAAACATCACATATCGGGAGAGAAAAACAAACATCTGGGTAAGGCAGAAGACAAAGGTCATAGACGTGATAGAACAAATCAGCAGACAGAAGTGGACCTGGGCAGGGCAGATCAGCAGACTACGAGATAACCGATGGACATCGCGTATCACAACCTGGAAACTTTACGAAGGGAAACGACCTAGAGGAAGACCGGCGAGACGGTGGAGAGACGAACTAGACGAGTACTGGAAGGGCACCATCTGGCAGAGGATAGCGCAAGACAGGCAGATTTGGAAACGCCATGCTGAGGCCTTCGCCCAACCACGGGATACTATGGCTGCACAATGATGATGATGATGATGATGTTGATGATATATATATATATATATATATATACATATATATATATATATATATACCAGTGCCCTGCCCGGCCCACACTTAGCAGTTAGAGTCCAGGCCCGGCCCAGGCCCGAAAAATATATCAAGTCAGGCCCGGGCCAGGCCCAAGCCCGCAAACTAAACTGTAGGCACAGGCCCGCAAATGGTTGTTCCACATTGTCCCAGACCCGGTCCGCAGGTTTCTGGCCCAGGCCCGCGGGTCAAATGCGAGTAAGCCTACAAAACACCAACTTAGAAAATAGTATTTTTATTTTAACATTAATAACTTAAACTAAGATACGACATTCACGCTTTACAATACACACAATAAATACTATTCCTGAATTGCAATACTTATGGTAGCTGTATAAAAAGAACAACAAAACACAAAATATTTACTCAAACTATTTTATGTATTAAAACACAATTTAACACATACAATTGTGATTTTGCGCGAAAAATGAAATGTAGATAATTTAAGGATTCCATTACAAAGACATGGTTATGACTCTATAAGTATATTTCATCGGTCGTATTTTACATAAACTGTATAGTTACCTTCATTAAAATAATTCACCCTATTAAAATACCTTGGCTTTGTAAATCGCATTGTTTAAAACCTGCAAAGCACTCATAAAGCACTCGTGTCATTCATAATTCCATGCAAAGTGTCAATTTTCAAGTACTGCATGCAATATGAAATAACCATAATATTACTTAACCTGGAAAAAAGAATCCGTGTTTGACCATTATATATAATATATATATAATGTCCCAGGCCCGGCCCGGCCCGCAGATATATGGCCCAGGCCCGGGGAGTTGAATATTTTTCAGCCCAGACCCGGCCCGGAAAAAAATATACCCCGGCCCGGCAAATGTAGACCAGGTCCGGCCTGGCCTGGCCCGGCCCGGCCCGGCCCGGCCTTATTATTGATATTAATATTATTGTTTGTGTGCGTGTGTGCGTGCGTGCGCGCGTTCATGTCCTATGGGTCATCGATTAATCCCTGAAAGGTTGGCGCTCGATGTTGGCGCTCGATGTCCGTCTCCAGTTAACAAACACTAGATATATACATGACTGCATATCACATGTGTGTGAATGGATGTCTTTGAGCTAGATACAGTATATAAAATAAATCAGAGTCAAATTCACAGACAATAAACTCCTTTGAAAACTGGAGAAATAATTTAACGTACCTGGTACATGTTATCACTTGACCAAAATTTTGCTCCGTTTCTGGTAGATGGCACCACTTGGGTGAAGAGAACACTGAACGTTCCTCTACGAGACTTCATAATATTATGATGAGAATGTGCCATAGCCACGACGGCACACGGCGCAACAGATCGTTACTTTGCTGGAACTCATGTTGGGTAAGATAGCAAATTTATGTCCGGTTATCTCCAGAAACACTGGTTTACATTAACTTAACAAAAATTCCCGTCACCTGACGGGATGACTTGGGAGATCAGTTGTGATAGTAATATTTAGCAAAATTAATATTAGAAAACGCACAGCATCATTACAACACCACAACACGGTAGCTAACTTATTCGCGTCGCGTACATATATACGTTTCCTCGATTGTAATTACTGTAAATACTGATAATGCGGCACGGGCTATAATAAGCATCTTTTTCGGAAGATGGTTATTCATTGTTATTTAACCGTCTGAAAAGATTGTTAAATTATTAACTTTCTGTAGTTTCCCACGTATTACCTTGTTCTACTTTAGTGTTATCCGACACTTTCAGTTGGTTATATATTCTTGGAAATAAAAAAAATTCATTTCATTTTAGCGGTAAAGGATATCAAAAGTAATAGCATGGGACCAAACAAAATGTTAAGATATTCACATAAAGCCGTGTTTGTCACCAGTCCGCTTAGAGGCGGCACCAGGCGGGCTATCCCAGGACTATGGTTTCGAATTTTCTTTACCCCATCGCACACATAAGAAAACTCTTTGTTCCTCAGAAATTGACGGATCCAGATAAATGTTAGAACGCACGTTTAATGTGGATGATATACGATACTGAGCGTCGTGCATATCGTAAGTATCAGAGGTATCCGCTTGAGGGCGGGACTGTTGGTGTTGCGACGTAGTGCCGCAGGCAGTAAGTCCTCCTCCTCCTTATCATAGTAATAATATACATGCCAACTTTTTTGTTGAAATCCGTGAAATTCATCAGCGGTTCAACATGCTCCCCCTGCCGCGCTGTCTCGTCGCGCTGACTTGGATCTTCACATCGGAAGACGGGGGGGGGGGGTGGTGGTGCTGGTGATTGATGGGTGTTGCGATTTTCGCAGGAAATTCAGCCGTTCAGCACACGTTTCCCGTGGGCCGCGCTGTCTCGAAGGCGGGGGGAGTGCCGTTGGATATTTTCAAAAAAATCGGGGATATATGCCTGTATTCCGGGACACTGGGAGATATCCAAAATCCGGGAGAGTTGGCAGATATATCATAATAATATGAAATAACTGTTGTTTTTATCGATGGCTTGTTTATATGTTGGTGTTATGAATGTGAAAAGTGTAGTTTATTTTGGATATGTTGTCAAATGTGTCCCAAATGTTTTCAGAAAACATCAACTGAAATATTCAATCGGGCACGCAATCAAAACCTAGCTATTACGACTTTGTACGCCACGAATATTGGTACGATTTCTTCGAAATAGCTTTATGAAGAAACATTTTTATAATAAAATAAAGTACCGCTCTAAGCGATTTACATTCCTGGCCTGTTCATTCCAAGGTCATGTCGACTTCTCCTGTACTTGACTAGACAATAAAGCGTTAGTTTCCGTAAGCGACGTCGTAGTTTGACGTTGGCATTGTTTTTTGGCCAACTGTTTGCAATTATTCACGCAGAACCACAATACGTCTCTGAGCAACAATTACTGAAACTACATTGAAAAAACTCATAATGTTTTATATGATCATCAAATATCATAATTGCAGTCTGCCCCTAATTTCTTGATATGATTGTATTGCAACTTTCTGCAGTGTTGCATTATGGGACTGCGTAACACTGTCCAATATCCCACTTTTGCGCATTTCGTTGTTCGGTCACACCGCAAACATATTCCAGTACCACCGCCGTAATAACCGCAATAAAACAACACCGCTTTGACAAACGCAACCACACAGAACAACTCCAATCTGCAATCACCACCATTTACTTCACGAAATGGTTGGTTTGACGTAGAGGTCTGTGCGGTGGTTGGCGGTAGGCACTGATACGTTGTTCTTCAAGTAAGCGATTGGCATTACAAAGCACCACTCACGTCGTAGTGACCCCACTGCTACACGGTGTCGCGTTTACATTTATCCGGACGTTAAATCTGATCCGGGTGATGTTTATGTGCATGTGTAAGGCATACTATTTGGCACCAGTAGATCACGTAGTGATAAATAATATACGGTAGTTAAATATATATCGTTTTTTGTCGTAATACGCGCGTAATAGTTACAGTACATAATTATAATTTCCTGTTTCAGATGCTGCGTCTACATAGACGGCGATTTAACCCGGGTTAAAGATAACCCGAGCTATTTTAGCCCGGGTTAAACCTGTGTAGCTTCTACACGAAGCGTAATTTAACCCGGGTTAAATCTGTAGCGTCTACACGAAGCATATCGGTGCAGTGGGGTCAGTACGACGTGAGTGGTGCTTTGTAATGCCACTATAGGGTGCGTTACTTATTCTACTTGCGGACACAAAATTATTGTCCGATGTCAACATTGGAAGTGACCACAGAATGGTAATGAGCAACATCAAACTAGACGTCAAGGCTGAAAGGAAGAAGTTGGTAAACAAGAGACCACCGAGTGTAGATATCACATAAATCGGAAGAAAAAAGATTGAATTCCAACTCGAACTGCGAAATCGATTCGAGACACTACAGGAACTAGACGACATCGACACCATGAGCGAAACAACCACTGAGATGATCCAACTAAGTGCAACAAGTGTTGCCAAAGCAATCAACAGGCATGTAGTGACGAGAATATCGTCACCGACACGAGCACTAATAAAGAAACGACGAGAAATGGTGGATAACAACGACCGTAAAAAAACAAATAGAGTACGCAGAAATATCAAAAAGAAAGCGAAGGAGGACAACAGAAAGTACAAACAAGAGATCATACGAGAAACGATTATGTCATCAAAGAGCCTGAAGAAAGCAAGAAGAACGCAGCCACTAGGCCGAGACAGACTTATTACACTTCTAGACAAACAGGGTAGAGAAATATAAGACCAAGATATGATCATGGCACAAATAGAGGAATTCTACACCGAGCTATATGACAGTGAACAGGGTACCATAATTCACACCGACTCGAAAGAGGTACCAGAGATAACACCATGGGAAGTGGGAGCTGCGCTAAGAGATATGAAGAATGGGAAGACATCAGGCAACGCCCATGTAAGCATTGACACATTAAAAGCAGGAGAAGATATCATCTCGAATACATTGGCTAAGCTGTATACTAAACGCTTATCAGAAAGACGAATACCCACCGCTTGGAAGAACGCAATCGGTGACAATTGGTGACAATCTTCAAGAAAGTAAATAAGAAAGACTTAAAGAACTACAGACCGATATGTCTGTTATCAAACATCTACAAATTACTCGCAAAGATACCAACGACTAGACTAGAGAAGACACTGGACGAAAACCAACCATGAGAGCAATGAGGATTCAGAAGCAGGTACTCAACGACAGACCTCGTCGATTACGAGAAGGCTTTCGACTCTGTGCAAAGTCAAGCAATACTGACCTCCCTTCAAGAACAGGGGATAGAAGATGTGTACATCGATCTCCTGAAAGACATCTACACCAACAGCTCGGTGACAGTCTACCTACACAATAGGAGCAACAAGATCAACAACAAGAGAGGAATACTACAGGGTGACACCATATCGCCCAAGCTGTTCACGGCAACACTCGAAAGAATATTCCGAAGACTGACCTAGGAAACCAGAGGCTTGATGATAGACGGAGAATATCTCAGCCATCTTCGCTTCGCTGACGACATACACGTATGCGCTATACACCGCAAGAACTACAAAACAAGCTGCATGAGCTAGCTGATGAAAGTGAAAAACAAAGTTTCTAGATAAACATCTCGAAGACAAAAGTGATGCTAGAAAATGACACACTAATATATATATATATATATCAACACGACGCAGATAGAGAACGTTGAAAGCTGCGTCTGTCTGGGACAGCGATATAGTAGCAGAGACAACAATCAAGACAAGGAGATTCAAAGAAGGATCACTGCCGGCTGGACAGCATTCCCCAAACACTGCGAAGGGTAACTTTGGAACCTGCTTGAAGAGACAAGTCTTCAACTCATGCGTACTTCCATGACATACGGCGCGGAAACATGGGCCCTCACTATCCAGGCAAAGAACAAGCTAGCAGCGGCACAAACAGAGTTGGAAAGAAGTATGTTAAACATCACATATCGGGAGAGAAAAACAAACATCTGGGTAAGGCAGAAGACAAAGGTCATAGACGTGATAGAACAAATCAGAAGACAGAAGTGGACCTGGGCAGGGCAGATCAGCAGACTACGAGATAACCGATGGACATCGCGTATCACAACCTGGAGACTTTACGAAGGGAAACGACCTAGAGGAAGACCGGCGAGACGGTGGAGAGACGAACTAGACGAGTACTGGAAGGGCACCATCTGGCAGAGGATAGCGCAAGACAGGCAGATTTGGAAACGCCATGCTGAGGCCTTCGCCCAACCACGGGATACTATGGCTGCACAATGATGATGATGATGATGTTGATGATATATATATATGTATATATATATATACATATATATATATATACCAGTGCCCTGCCCGGCCCACACTTAGCAGTTAGAGTCCAGGCCCGGCCCAGGCCCGAAAAATATATCAAGTCAGACCCGGGCCAGGCCCAAGCCCGCAAACTAAACTGTAGGCACAGGCCCGCAAATGGTTGTTCCACATTGTCCCAGGCCCGGTCCGCAGGTTTCTGGCCCAGGCCCGCGGGTCAAATGCGAGTAAGCCTACAAAACACCAACTTAGAAAATAGTATTTTTATTTTAACATTAATAACTTAAACTAAGATACGACATTCACGCTTTACAATACACACAATAAATGCTATTCCTGAATTGCAATACTTATGGTAGCTGTATAAAAAGAACAACAAAACACAAAATATTTACTGAAACTATTTTATCTATTAAAACACAATTTAACACGTACAATTGTGATTTTGCGCGAAAAATGAAATGTAGATAATTTAAGGATTCCATTACAAAGACATGGTTATGACACTATAAGTATATTTCATCGGTCGTATTTTACATAAACTGTACAGTTACCTTCATTAAAATAATTCACCCTATTAAAATACCTTGGCTTTGTAAATCGCATTGTTTAAAACCTGCAAAGCACTCATAAAGCACTCGTGTCATTCATAATTCCATGCAAAGTGTCAATTTTCAAGTACTGCATGCAATATGAAATAACCATAATATTACTTAACCTGGAAAAAAGAATCCGTGTTTGACCATTATATATAATATATATATAATGTCCCAGGCCCGGCCCGGCCCGCAGATATATGGCCCAGGCCCGGCCTTATTATTGATATTAATATTATTGTTTGTGTGCGTGTGTGCGTGCGTGCGCGCGTTCATGTCCTATGGGTCATCGATTAATCCCTGAAAGGTTGGCGCTCGATGTCCGTCTCCAGTTAACAAATACTAGATATATACATGACTGCATATCACATGTGTGTGAATGGATGTCTTTGAGCTAGATACAGTATATAAAATAAATCAGAGTCAAATTCACAGACAATAAACTCCTTTGAAAACTGGAGAAATAATTTAACGTACCTGGTACATGTTATCACTTGACCAAAATTTTGCTCCGTTTCTGGTAGATGGCACCACTTGGGTGAAGAGAACACTGAACGTTCCTCTACGAGACTTCATAATATTATGATGAGAATGTGCCATAGCCACGACGGCACACGGCGCAACAGATCGTTACTATGCTGGAACTCATGTTGGGTAAGATAGCAAATTTATGTCCGGTTATCTCCAGAAACACTGGTTTACATTAACTTAACAAAAATTCCCGTCACCTGACGGGATTACTTGGTAGATCAGTTGTGATAGTAATATTTAGCAAAATTAATATTAGAAAACGCACAGCATCATTACAACACCACAACACGGTAGCTAACTTATTCGCGTCGCGTACATATATACGTTTCCTCGATTGTAATTACTGTAAATACTGATAATGCGGCACGGGCTATAATAAGCGTCTTTTTCGGAAGATGGTTATTCATTGTTATTTAACCGTCTGAAAAGATTGTTAAATTATTAACTTTCTTTAGTTTCCCACGTATTACCTTGTTCTACTTTAGTGTTATCCGACACTTTCAGTTGGTTATATATTCTTGGAAATAAAAAAAATTCATTTCATTTTAGCGGTAAAGGATATCAAAAGTAATAGCATGGGACCAAACAAAATGTTAAGATATTCACATAAAGCCGTGTTTGTCACCAGTCCGCTTAGAGGCGGCACCAGGCGGGCTATCCCAGGACTATGGTTTCGAATATTCTTTCCCCCATCGCACACATAAGAAAACTCTTTGTTCCTCAGAAATTGACGGATCCAGATAAATGGGAGAACGCACGTTTAATGTGGATGATATACGATACTGAGCGTCGTGCATATCGTAAGTATCAGAGGTATCCGCTTGAGGGCGGGACTGTTGGTGTTGCGACGTAATGCCGCAGGCAGTAAGTCCTCCTCCTCCTTATCATAGTAATAATATACATGCCAACTTTTTTGTTGAAATCCGTGAAATTCATCAGCGGTTCAACATGCTCCCCCTGCCGCGCTGTCTCGTCGCGCTGACTTGGATCTTCACATCGGAAGACGGGGGGGGTGGTGGTGGTGCTGGTGATTGATGGGTGTTGCGATTTTCGCAGGAAATTCAGC
Source organism: Paraescarpia echinospica (assembly GCA_020002185.1). Lineage (NCBI taxonomy): Eukaryota > Metazoa > Annelida > Polychaeta > Sabellida > Siboglinidae > Paraescarpia > Paraescarpia echinospica. The sequence continues at coordinate 56,530,472 of CM034538.1, read as the reverse complement.
CGTTCAGCACACGTTTCCCGTGGGCCGCGCTGTCTCGAAGGCGGGGGGAGTGCCGTTGGATATTTTCAAAAAAATCGGGGATATTTGCCTGTATTCCGGGACACTGGGAGATATCCAAAATCCGGGAGAGTTGGCAAATATATATTAATAATATGAAATAACTGTTGTTTTTATCGATGGCTTGTTTATATGTTGGTGTTATGAATGTGAAAAGTGTAGTTTATTTTGGATATGTTGTCAAATGTGTCCCAAATGTTTTCAGAAAACATCAACTGAAATATTCAATCGGGCACGCAATCAAAACCTAGCTATTACGACTTTGTACGCCACGAATATTGGTACGATTTCTTCGAAATAGCTTTATGAAGAAACATTTTTATAATAAAATAAAGTACCGCTCTAAGCGATTTACATTCCTGGCCTGTTCATTCCAAGGTCATGTCGACTTCTCCTGTACTTGACTAGACAATAAAGCGTTAGTTTCCGTAAGCGACGTCGTAGTTTGACGTTGGCATTGTTTTTTGGCCAACTGTTTGCAATTATTCACGCAGAACCACAATACGTCTCTGAGCAACAATTACTGAAACTACATTGAAAAAACTCATAATGTTTTATATGATCATCAAATATCATAATTGCAGTCTGCCCCTAATTTCTTGATATGATTGTATTGCAACTTTCTGCAGTGTTGCATTATGGGACTGCGTAACACTGTCCAATATCCCACTTTTGCGCATTTCGTTGTTCGGTCACACCGCAAACATATTCCAGTACCACCGCCGTAATAACCGCAATAAAACAACACCGCTTTGACAAACGCAACCACACAGAACAACTCCAATCTGCAATCACCACCATTTACTTCACGAAATGGTTGGTTTGACGTAGAGGTCTGTGCGGTGGTTGGCGGTAGGCACTGATACGTTGTTCTTCAAGTAAGCGATTGGCATTACAAAGCACCACTCACGTCGTAGTGACCCCACTGCTACACGGTGTCGCGTTTACATTTATCCGGACGTTAAATCTGATCCGGGTGATGTTTATGTGCATGTGTAAGGCATACTATTTGGCACCAGTAGATCACGTAGTGATAAATAATATACGGTAGTTAAATATATATCGTTTTTTGTCGTAATACGCGCGTAATAGTTACAGTACATAATTATAATTTCCTGTTTCAGATGCTGCGTCTACATAGACGGCGATTTAACCCGGGTTAAAGATAACCCGAGCTATTTTAGCCCGGGTTAAACCTGTGTAGCTTCTACACGAAGCGTAATTTAACCCGGGTTAAATCTGTAGCGTCTACACGAAGCATATCGGTGCAGTGGGGTCAGTACGACGTGAGTGGTGCTTTGTAATGCCACTATAGGGTGCGTTACTTATTCTACTTGCGGACACAAAATTATTGTCCGATGTCAACATTGGAAGTGACCACAGAATGGTAATGAGCAACATCAAACTAGACGTCAAGGCTGAAAGGAAGAAGTTGGTAAACAAGAGACCACCGAGTGTAGATATCACATAAATCGGAAGAAAAAAGATTGAATTCCAACTCGAACTGCGAAATCGATTCGAGACACTACAGGAACTAGACGACATCGACACCATGAGCGAAACAACCACTGAGATGATCCAACTAAGTGCAACAAGTGTTGCCAAAGCAATCAACAGGCATGTAGTGACGAGAATATCGTCACCGACACGAGCACTAATAAAGAAACGACGAGAAATGGTGGATAACAACGACCGTAAAAAAAACAAATAGAGTACGCAGAAATATCAAAAAGAAAGTGAAGGAGGACATCAGAAAGTACAAACAAGAGATCATACGAGAAACGATTATGTCATCAAAGAGCCTGAAGAAAGCAAGAAGAACGCAGCCACTAGGCCGAGACAGACTTATTACACTTCTAGACAAACAGGGTAGAGAAATATAAGACCAAGATATGATCATGGGACAAATAGAGGAATTCTACACCGAGCTATATGACAGTGAACAGGGTACCATAATTCACACCGACTCGAAAGAGGTACCAGAGATAACACCATGGGAAGTGGGAGCTGCGCTAAGAGATATGAAGAATGGGAAGACATCAGGCAACGCCCATGTAAGCATTGACACATTAAAAGCAGGAGAAGATATCATCTCGAATACATTGGCTAAGCTGTATACTAAACGCTTATCAGAAAGACGAATACCCACCGCTTGGAAGAACGCAATCGGTGACAATTGGTGACAATCTTCAAGAAAGTAAATAAGAAAGACTTAAAGAACTACAGACCGATATGTCTGTTATCAGACATCTACAAATTACTCGCAAAGATACCAACGACTAGACTAGAGAAGACACTGGACGAAAACCAACCATGAGAGCAATGAGGATTCAGAAGCAGGTACTCAACGACAGACCTCGTCGATTACGAGAAGGCTTTCGACTCTGTGCAAAGTCAAGCAATACTGACCTCCCTTCAAGAACAGGGGATAGAAGATGTGTACATCGATCTCCTGAAAGACATCTACACCAACAGCTCGGTGACAGTCTACCTACACAATAGGAGCAACAAGATCAACAACAAGAGAGGAATACTACAGGGTGACACCATATCGCCCAAGCTGTTCACGGCAACACTCGAAAGAATATTCCGAAGACTGACCTAGGAAACCAGAGGCTTGATGATAGACGGAGAATATCTCAGCCATCTTCGCTTCGCTGACGACATACTCGTATGCGCTATACACCGCAAGAACTACAAAACAAGCTGCATGAGCTAGCTGATGAAAGTGAAAAACAAAGTCTCTAGATAAACATCTCGAAGACAAAAGTGATGCTAGAAAATGACACACTAATATATATATATATATATCAACACGACGCAGATAGAGAACGTTGAAAGCTGCGTCTGTCTGGGACAGCGATATAATAGCAGAGACAACAATCAAGACAAGGAGATTCAAAGAAGGATCACTGCCGGCTGGACAGCATTCCCCAAACACTGCGAAGGGTAACTTTGGAACCTGCTTGAAGAGACAAGTCTTCAACTCATGCGTACTTCCATGACATACGGCGCGGAAACATGGGCCCTCACTATCCAGGCAAAGAACAAGCTAGCAGCCGCACAAACAGAGTTGGAAAGAAGTATGTTAAACATCACATATCGGGAGAGAAAAACAAACATCTGGGTAAGGCAGAAGACAAAGGTCATAGACGTGATAGAACAAATCAGAAGACAGAAGTGGACCTGGGCAGGGCAGATCAGCAGACTACGAGATAACCGATGGACATCGCGTATCACAACCTGGAGACTTTACGAAGGGAAACGACCTAGAGGAAGACCGGCGAGACGGTGGAGAGACGAACTAGACGAGTACTGGAAGGGCATCATCTGGCAGAGGATAGCGCAAGACAGGCAGATTTGGAAACGCCATGCTGAGGCCTTCGCCCAACCACGGGATACTATGGCTGCACAATGATGATGATGATGATGTTGATGATATATATATATGTATATATATATACATATATATATATATACCAGTGCCCTGCCCGGCCCACACTTAGCAGTTAGAGTCCAGGCCCGGCCCAGGCCCGAAAGATATATCAAGTCAGGCCCGGGCCAGGCCCAAGCCCGCAAACTAAACTGTAGGCACAGGCCCGCAAATGGTTGTTCCACATTGTCCCAGGCCCGGTCCGCAGGTTTCTGGCCCAGGCCCGCGGGTCAAATGCGAGTAAGCCTACAAAACACCAACTTAGAAAATAGTATTTTTATTTTAACATTAATAACTTAAACTAAGATACGACATTCACGCTTTACAAATACACACAATAAATACTATTCCTGAATTGCAATACTTATGGTAGCTGTATAAAAAGAACAACAAAACACAAAATATTTACTGAAACTATTTTATCTATTAAAACACAATTTAACACATACAATTGTGATTTGGCGCGAAAAATGAAATGTAGATAATTTAAGGATTCCATTACAAAGACATGGTTATGACACTATAAGTATATTTCATCGGTCGTATTTTACATAAACTGTATAGTTACCTTCATTAAAATAATTCACCCTATTAAAATACCTTGGTTTTGTAAATCGCATTGTTTAAAACCTGCAAAGCACTCATAAAGCACTCGTGTCATTCATAATTCCATGCAAAGTGTCAATTTTCAAGTACTGCATGCAATATGAAATAACCATAATATTACTTAACCTGGAAAAAAGAATCCGTGTTTGACCATTATATATAATATATATATAATGTCCCAGGCCCGGCCCGGCCCGCAGATATATGGCCCAGGCCCGGGGTGTTGAATATTTTTCAGCCCAGACCCGGCCCTAAAAAAATATACCCCGGCCCGGCAAATGTAGACCAGGTCCGGCCTGGCCCGGCCCGGCCCGGCCCGGCCCGGCCCGGCCTTATTATTGATATTAATATTATTGTTTGTGTGCGTGTGTGCGTGCGTGCGCGCGTTCATGTCCTATGGGTCATCGATTAATCCCTGAAAGGTTGGCGCTCGATGTTGGCGCTCGATGTCCGTCTCCAGTTAACAAACACTAGATATATACATGACTGCATATCACATGTGTGTGAATGGATGTCTTTGAGCTAGATACAGTATATAAAATAAATCAGAGTCAAATTCACAGACAATAAACTCCTTTGAAAACTGGAGAAATAATTTAACGTACCTGGTACATGTTATCACTTGACCAAAACTTTGCTCCGTTTCTGGTAGATGGCACCACTTGGGTGAAGAGAACACTGAACGTTCCTCTACGAGACTTCATAATATTATGATGAGAATGTGCCATAGCCACGACGGCACACGGCGCAACAGATCGTTACTATGCTGGAACTCATGTTGGGTAAGATAGCAAATTTATGTCCGGTTATCTCCAGAAACACTGGTTTACATTAACTTAACAAAAATTCCCGTCACCTGACGGGATTACTTGGTAGATCAGTTGTGATAGTAATATTTAGCAAAATTAATATTAGAAAACGCACAGCATCATTACAACACCACAACACGGTAGCTAACTTATTCGCGTCGCGTACATATATACGTTTCCTCGATTGTAATTACTGTAAATACTAATAAGCGTCTTTTTCGGAAGATGGTTATTCATTGTTATTTAACCGTCTGAAAAGATTGTTAAATTATTAACTTTCTGTAGTTTCCCACGTATTTCCTTGTTCTACTTTAGTGTTATCCGACACTTTCAGTTGGTTATATATTCTTGGAAATAAAAAAAATTCATTTCATTTTAGCGGTAAAGGATATCAAAAGTAATAGCATGGGACCAAACAAAATGTTAAGATATTCACATAAAGCCGTGTTTGTCACCAGTCCGCTTAGAGGCGGCACCAGGCGGGCTATCCCAGGACTATGGTTTCGAATATTCTTTCCCCCATCGCACACATAAGAAAACTCTTTGTTCCTCAGAAATTGACGGATCCAGATAAATGGGAGAACGCACGTTTAATGTGGATGATATACGATACTGAGCGTCGTGCATATCGTAAGTATCAGAGGTATCCGCTTGAGGGCGGGACTGTTGGTGTTGCGACGTAGTGCCGCAGGCAGTAAGTCCTCCTCCTCCTTATCATAGTAATAATATACATGCCAACTTTTTTTTTGAAATCCGTGAAATTCATCAGCGGTTCAACATGCTCCCCCTGCCGCGCTGTCTCGTCGCGCTGTCTTGGATCTTCACATCGGAAGACGGGGGGGGGGGTGGTGGTGGTGCTGGTGATTGATGGGTGTTGAGATTTTCGCAGGAAATTCAGCCGTTCAGCACACGTTTCCCGAGGGCCGCGCTGTCTCGAAGGCGGGGGGAGTGCCGTTGGATATTTTTAAAAAAATCGGGGATATTTGCCTGTATTCCGGGACACTGGGAGATATCCAAAATCCGGGAGAGTTGGCAAATATATATTAATAATATGAAATAACTGTTGTTTTTATCGATGGCTTGTTTATATGTTGGTGTTATGAATGTGAAAAGTGTAGTTTATTTTGGATATGTTGTCAAATGTGTCCCAAATGTTTTCAGAAAACATCAACTGAAATATTCAATCGGGCACGCAATCAAAACCTAGCTATTAAGACTTTGTACGCCACGAATATTGGTACGATTTCTTCGAAATAGCTTTATGAAGAAACATTTTTATAATAAAATAAAGTACCGCTCTAAGCGATTTACATTCCTGGCCTGTTCATTCCAAGGTCACGTCGACTTCTCTTGTACTTGACTAGACAATAAAGCGTTAGTTTCCGTAAGCGACGTCGTAGTTTGACGTTGGCATTGTTTTTTGGCCAACTGTTTGCAATTATTCACGCAGAACCACAATACGTCTCTGAGCAACAATTACTGAAACTACATTGAAAAAACTCATAATGTTTTATATGATCATCAAATATCATAATTGCGGTCTGCCCCTAATTTATTGATATGATTGTATTGCAACTTCCTGCAGTGTTGCATTATGGGACTGCGTAACACTGTCCAATATCCCACTTTTGCGCATTTCATTGGTCGGTCACACCGCAAACATATTCCAGTACCACCGCCGTAATAACCGCAATAAAACAACACCGCTTTGACAAACGCAACCACACAGAACAACTCCAATCTGCAATCACCACCATTTACTTCACGAAATGGTTGGTTTGACGTAGAGGTCTGTGCGGTGGTTGGCGGTAGGCACTGATACGTTGTTCTTCAAGTAAGCGATTGGCATTACAAAGCACCACTCACGTCGTAGTGACCCCACTGCTACACGGTGTCGCGTTTACATTTATCCGGACGTTAAATCTGATCCGGGTGATGTTTATGTGCATGTGTAAGGCATACTATTTGGCACCAGTAGATCACGTAGTGATAAATAATATACGGTAGTTAAATATATATCGTTTTTTGTCGTAATACGCGCGTAATAGTTACAGTACATAATTATAATTTCCTGTTTCAGATGCTGCGTCTACATAGACGGCGATTTAACCCGGGTTAAAGATAACCCGAGCTATTTTAGCCCGGGTTAAACCTGTGTAGCTTCTACACGAAGCGTAATTTAACCCGGGTTAAATCTGTAGCGTCTACACGAAGCATATCGGTGCAGTGGGGTCAGTACGACGTGAGTGGTGCTTTGTAATGCCACTATAGGGTGCGTTACTTATTCTACTTGCGGACACAAAATTATTGTCCGATGTCAACATTGGAAGTGACCACAGAATGGTAATAAGCAACATCAAACTAGACGTCAAGGCTGAAAGGAAGAAGTTGGTAAACAAGAGACCACCGAGTGTAGATATCACATAAATCGGAAGAAAAAAGATTGAATTCCAACTCGAACTGCGAAATCGATTCGAGACACTACAGGAACTAGACGACATCGACACCATGAGCGAAACAACCACTGAGATGATCCAACTAAGTGCAACAAGTGTTGCCAAAGCAATCAACAGGCATGTAGTGACGAGAATATCGTCACCGACACGAGCACTAATAAAGAAACGACGAGAAATGGTGGATAACAACGACCGTAAAAAAACAAATAGAGTACGCAGAAATATCAAAAAGAAAGCGAAGGAGGACATCAGAAAATATATGTATATATATATCAACACGACGCAGATAGAGAACGTTGAAAGCTGCGTCTGTCTGGGACAGCGATATAGTAGCAGAGAATATCGTCACCGGCACGAGCACTAGTAAAAAAACAAATAGAGTACGCAGAAATATCAAAAAGAAAGCGAAGGAGGACATCAGAAAGTACAAACAAGAGATCATACGAGAAACGATTATGTCATCAAAGAGCCTGAAGAAAGCAAGAAGAACGCAGCCACTAAGCCGAGACAGACTTATTACACTTCTAGACAAACAGGGTAGAGAAATATAAGACCAAGATATGATCATGGGACGAATAGAGGAATTCTACACCGAGCTATATGACAGTGAACAGGGTACCATAATTCACACCGACTCGAAAGAGATACCAGAGATAACACCATGGGAAGTGGGAGCTGCGCTAAGAGATATGAAGAATGGGAAGACATCAGGCAACGCCCATGTAAGCATTGACACATTAAAAGCAGGAGAAGATATCATCTCGAATACATTGGCTAAGCTGTATACTAAATGCTTATCAGAAAGACGAATACCCACCGCTTGGAAGAACGCAATCGGTGACAATTGGTGACAATCTTCAAGAAAGTAAATAAGAAAGACTTAAAGAACTACAGACCGATATGTCTGTTATCAGACATCAACAAATTACTCCCAAAGATACCAACGACTAGACTAGAGAAGACACTGGACGAAAACCAACCATGAGAGCAATGAGGATTCAGAAGCAGGTACTCAACGACAGACCTCGTCGACTACGAGAAGGCTTTCGACTCTGTGCAACGTCAAGCAATACTGACCTCCCTTCAAGAACAGGGGATAGAAGATGTGTACATCGATCTCCTGAAAGACATCTACACCAACAGCTCGGTGACAGTCTACCTACACAATAAGAGCAACAAGATCAACAACAAGAGAGAAATACTACAGGGTGACACCATATCGCCCAAGCTGTTCACAGCAACACTCGAAAGAATATTCCGAAGACTGACCTAGGAAACCAGAGGCTTGATGATAGACGGAGAATATCTCAGCTATCTTCGCTTCGCTGACGACATACTCGTATGCGCTATACACCGCAAGAACTACAAAACAAGCTGCATGAGCTAGCTGATGAAAGTGAAAAACAAAGTCTCTAGATAAACATCTCGAAGACAAAAGTGATGCTAGAAAATGACACACTAATATATGTATATATATATCAACACGACGCAGATAGAGAACGTTGAAAGCTGCGTCTGTCTGGGACAGCGATATAGTAGCAGAGACAACAATCAAGACAAGGAGATTCAAAGAAGGATCACTGCCGGCTGGACAGCATTCCCCAAACACTGCGAAGGGTAACTTTGGAACCTGCTTGAAGAGACAAGTCTTCAACTCATGCGTACTTCCATGACATACGGCGCGGAAACATGGGCCCTCACTATCCAGGCAAAGAACAAGCTAGCAGCGGCACAAACAGAGTTGGAAAGAAGTATGTTAAACATCACATATCGGGAGAGAAAAACAAACATCTGGGTAAGGCAGAAGACAAAGGTCATAGACGTGATAGAACAAATCAGAAGACAGAAGTGGACCTGGGCAGGGCAGATCAGCAGACTACGAGATAACCGATGGACATCGCGTATCACAACCTGGAGACTTTACGAAGGGAAACGACCTAGAGGAAGACCGGCGAGACGGTGGAGAGACGAACTAGACGAGTACTGGAAGGGCACCATCTGGCAGAGGATAGCGCAAGACAGGCAGATTTGGAAACGCCATGCTGAGGCCTTCGCCCAACAACGGGATACTATGGCTGCACAATGATGATGATGATGATGATGTTGATGATATATATATATATATATATATATATATATATATATATATGTATATATATATATACATATATATATATATATACGAGTGCCCTGCCCGGCCCACACTTAGCAGTTAGAGTCCAGGCCCGGCCCAGGCCCGAAAAATATATCAAGTCAGGCCCGGGCCAGGCCCAAGCCCGCAAACTAAACTGTAGGCACAGGCCCGCAAATGGTTGTTCCACATTGTCCCAGGCCCGGTCCGCAGGTTTCTGGCCCAGGCCCGCGGGTCAAATGCGAGTAAGCCTACAAAACACCAACTTAGAAAATAGTATTTTTATTTTAACATTAATAACTTAAACTAAGATACGACATTCACGCTTTACAATACACACAATAAATACTATTCCTGAATTGCAATACTTATGGTAGCTGTATAAAAAGAACGACAAAACACAAAATATTTACTCAAACTATTTTATCTATTAAAACACAATTTAACACATACAATTGTGATTTTGCGCGAAAAATGAAATGTAGATAATTTAAGGATTCCATTACAAAGACATGGTTATGACACTATAAGTATATTTCATCGGTCGTATTTTACATAAACTGTACAGTTACCTTCATTAAAATAATTCACCCTATTAAAATACCTTGGCTTTGTAAATCGCATTGTTTAAAACCTGCAAAGCACTCATAAAGCACTCGTGTCATTCATAATTCCATGCAAAGTGTCAATTTTCAAGTACTGCATGCAATATGAAATAACCATAATATTACTTAACCTGGAAAAAAGAATCCGTGTTTGACCATTATATATAATATATATATAATGTCCCAGGCCCGGCCCGGCCCGGCCCGGCCCGCAGATATATGGCCCAGGCCCGGGGAGTTGAATATTTTTCAGCCCAGACCCGGCCCGGAAAAAAATATACCCCGGCCCGGCAAATGTAGACCAGGTCCGGCCTGGCCTGGCCCGGCCCGGCCCGGCCCGGCCTTATTATTGATATTAATATTATTGTTTGTGTGCGTGTGTGCGTGCGTGCGCGCGTTCATGTCCTATGGGTCATCGATTAATCCCTGAAAGGTTGGCGCTCGATGTTGGCGCTCGATGTCCGTCTCCAGTTAACAAACACTAGATATATACATGACTGCATATCACATGTGTGTGAATGGATGTCTTTGAGCTAGATACAGTATATAAAATAAATCAGAGTCAAATTCACAGACATAGACTCCTTTGAAAACTGGAGAAATAATTTAACGTACCTGGTACATGTTATCACTTGACCAAAACTTTGCTCCGTTTCTGGTAGATGGCACCACTTGGGTGAAGAGAACACTGAACGTTCCTCTACGAGCCTTCATAATATTATGATGAGAATGTGCCAAAGCCACGACGGCACACGGCGCAACAGATCGTTACTATGCTGGAACTCATGTTGGGTAAGATAGCAAATTTATGTCCGGTTATCTCCAGAAACACTGGTTTACATTAACTTAACAGAAATTCCCGTCACCTGACGGGATGACTTGGTAGATCAGTTGTGATAGTAATATTTAGCAAAATTAATATTAGAAAACGCACAGCATCATTACAACACCACAACACGGTAGCTAACTTATTCGCGTCGCGTACATATATACGTTTCCTCGATTGTAATTACTGTAAATACTGATAATGCGGCACTGGCTATAATAAGCGTCTTTTTCGGAAGATGGTTATTCATTGTTATTTAACCGTCTGAAAAGATTGTTAAATTATTAACTTTCTGTAGTTTCCCACGTATTACCTTGTTCTACTTTAGTGTTATCCGACACTTTCAGTTGGTTATATATTCTTGGAAATAAAAAAAATTCATTTCATTTTAGCGGTAAAGGATATCAAATGTAATAGCATGGGACCAAACAAAATGTTAAGATATTCACATAAAGCCGTGTTTGTCACCTGTCCGCTTAGAGGCGGCACCAGGCGGGCTATCCCAGGACTATGGTTTCGAATATTCTTTACCCCATCGCACACATAAGAAAACTCTTTGTTCCTCAGAAATTGACGGATCCAGATAAATGGGAGAACGCACGTTTAATGTGGATGATATACGATACTGAGCGTCGTGAATATCGTAAGTATCAGAGGTATCCGCTTGAGGGCGGGACTGTTGGTGTTGCGACGTAGTGCCGCAGGCAGTAAGTCCTCTTCCTCCTTATCATAGTAATAATATACATGCCAACTTTTTTGTTGAAATCCGTGAAATTCATCAGCGGTTCAACATGCTCCCCCTGCCGCGCTGTCTTGGATCTTCACATCGGAAGACGGGGGGGTGGTGGTGGTGCTGGTGATTGATGGGTGTTGAGATTTTCGCAGGAAATTCAGCCGTTCAGCACACGTTTCCCGTGGGCCGCGCTGTCTCGAAGACGGGGGGAGTGCCGTTGGATATTTTCAAAAAAATCGGGGATATTTGCCTGTATTCCGGGACACTGGGAGATATCCAAAATCCGGGAGAGTTGGCGGATATATAATAATAATATGAAATAACTGTTGTTTTTATCGATGGCTTGTTTATATGTTGGTGTTATGAATGTGAAAAGTGCAGTTTATTTCGGATATGTTGTCAAATGTGTCCCAAATGTTTTCAGAAAACATCAACTGAAATATTCAATCGGGCACGCAATCAAAACCTAGCTATTACGACTTTGTACGCCACGAATATTGGTACGATTTCTTCGAAATAGCTTTATGAAGAAACATTTTTCTAATAAAATAAAGTACCGCTCTAAGCGATTTACATTCCTGGCCTGTTCATTCCAAGGTCATGTCGACTTCTCCTGTACTTGACTAGACAATAAAGCGTTAGCTTCCTTAAGCGACGTCGTAGGTTGACGTTGGCATTGCTTTTTGGCCAACTGTTTGCAATTATTCACGCAGAACCACAATACGTCTCTGAGCAACAATTACTGAAACTACATTGAAAAAACTCATAATGTTTTATATGATCATCAAATATCATAATTGCGGTCTGCCCCTAATTTCTTGATATGATTGTATTGCAACTTCCTGCAGTGTTGCATTATGGGACTGCATAACACTGTCCAATATCCCACTTTTGTGCATTTCGTTGTTCGGTCACAACGCAAACATATTCCAGTACCACCGCCGTAATAACCGCAATAAAACAACACCGCTTTGACAAACGCAACCACACAGAACAACTCCAATCTGCAATCACCACCATTTACTTCACGAAATGGTTGGTTTGACGTAGAGATCTGTGCGGTGGTTGGCGGTAGGCACTGATACGTTGTTCTTCAAGTAAGCGATTGGCATTACAAAGCACCACTCACGTCGTAGTGACCCCACTGCTACACGGTGTCGCGTTTACATTTATCCGGGCGTTAAATTTGATCCGGGTGATGTTTATGTGCATGTGTAAGGCATACTATTTGGCACCAGTAGATCACGTAGTGATAAATAATATACGGTAGTTAAATATATATCGTTTTTTGTCGTAATACGCGCGTAATAGTTACAATACATAATTATAATTTCCTGTTTCAGATACTGCGTCTACATGGACGGCGATTTAACCAGGGTTAAAGATAACCCGAGCTATTTTAGCCCGGGTTAAACCTGTGTAGCTTCTACACGAAGCGTAATTTAACCCGGGTTAAATCTGTAGCGTCTACACGAAGCAAATCGGTGCAGTGGGGTCAGTACGACGTGAGTGGTGCTTTGTAATGCCACTATAGGGTGCGTTACTTATTCTACTTGCGGACACAAAATTATTGTCCGATGTCAACATTGGAAGTGACCACAGAATGGTAATGAGCAACATCAAACTAGACGTCAAGGCTGAAAGGAAGAAGTTGGTAAACAAGAGACCACCGAGTGTAGATATCACATAAATCGGAAGAAAAAAGATTGAATTCCAACTCGAACTGCGAAATCGATTCGAGACACTACAGGAACTAGACGACATCGACACCATGAGCGAAACAACCACTGAGATGATCCAACTAAGTGCAACAAGTGTTGCCAAAGCAATCAACAGGCATGTAGTGACGAGAATATCGTCACCGACACGAGCACTAATAAAGAAACGACGAGAAATGGTGGATAACAACGACCGTAAAAAAACAAATAGAGTACGCAGAAATATCAAAAAGAAAGCGAAGGAGGACATCAGAAAGTACAAACAAGAGATCATACGAGAAACGATTATGTCATCAAAGAGCCTGAAGAAAGCAAGAAGAACGCAGCCACTAAGCCGAGACAGACTTATTACACTTCTAGACAAACAGGGTAGAGAAATATAAGACCAAGATATGATCATGGGACGAATAGAGGAATTCTACACCGAGCTATATGACAGTGAACAGGGTACCATAATTCACACCGACTCGAAAGAGGTACCAGAGATAACACCATGGGAAGTGGGAGCTGCGCTAAGAGATATGAAGAATGGGAAGACATCAGGCAACGCCCATGTAAGCATTGACACATTAAAAGCAGGAGAAGATATCATCTCGAATACATTGGCTAAGCTGTATACTAAATGCTTATCAGAAAGACGAATACCCACCGCTTGGAAGAACGCAATCGGTGACAATTGGTGACAATCTTCAAGAAAGTAAATAAGAAAGACTTAAAGAACTACAGACCGATATGTCTGTTATCAGACATCAACAAATTACTCGCAAAGATACCAACGACTAGACTAGAGAAGACACTGGACGAAAACCAACCATGAGAGCAATGAGAATTCAGAAGCAGGAACTCAACGACAGACCTCGTCGACTACGAGAAGGCTTTCGACTCTGTGCAAAGTCAAGCAATACCGACCTCCCTTCAAGAACATGGGATAGAAGATGTGTACATCGATCTCCTGAAAGACATCTACACCAACAGCTCGGTGACAGTCTACCTACACAATAAGAGCAACAAGATCAACAACAAGAGAGGAATACTACAGGGTGACACCATATCGCCCAAGCTGTTCACGGCAACACTCGAAAGAATATTACGAAGACTGACTTAGGAAACCAGAGGCTTGATGATAGACGGAGAATATCTCAGCTATCTTCGCTTCGCTGACGACATACTCGTATGCGCTATACACCGCAAGAACTACAAAACAAGCTGCATGAGCTAGCTGATGAAAGTGAAAAACAAAGTTTCTAGATAAACATCTCGAAGACAAAAGTGATGCTAGAAAATGACACACTAATATATATATATATATATCAACACGACGCAGATAGAGAACGTTGAAAGCTGCGTCTGTCTGGGACAGCGATATAGTAGCAGAGACAACAGTCAAGACAAGGAGATTCAAAGAAGGATCACTGCCGGCTGGACAGCATTCCCCAAACACTGCGAAGGGTAACTTTGGAACCTGCTTGAAGAGACAAGTCTTCAACTCATGCGTACTTCCATGACATACGGCGCGGAAACATGGGCCCTCACTATCCAGGCAAAGAACAAGCTAGCAGCGGCACAAACAGAGTTGGAAAGAAGTATGTTAAACATCACATATCGGGAGAGAAAAACAAACATCTGGGTAAGGCAGAAGACAAAGGTCATAGACGTGATAGAACAAATCAGCAGACAGAAGTGGACCTGGGCAGGGCAGATCAGCAGACTACGAGATAACCGATGGACATCGCGTATCACAACCTGGAAACTTTACGAAGGGAAACGACCTAGAGGAAGACCGGCGAGACGGTGGAGAGACGAACTAGACGAGTACTGGAAGGGCACCATCTGGCAGAGGATAGCGCAAGACAGGCAGATTTGGAAACGCCATGCTGAGGCCTTCGCCCAACCACGGGATACTATGGCTGCACAATGATGATGATGATGATGATGTTGATGATATATATATATATATATATATATACATATATATATATATATATATACCAGTGCCCTGCCCGGCCCACACTTAGCAGTTAGAGTCCAGGCCCGGCCCAGGCCCGAAAAATATATCAAGTCAGGCCCGGGCCAGGCCCAAGCCCGCAAACTAAACTGTAGGCACAGGCCCGCAAATGGTTGTTCCACATTGTCCCAGACCCGGTCCGCAGGTTTCTGGCCCAGGCCCGCGGGTCAAATGCGAGTAAGCCTACAAAACACCAACTTAGAAAATAGTATTTTTATTTTAACATTAATAACTTAAACTAAGATACGACATTCACGCTTTACAATACACACAATAAATACTATTCCTGAATTGCAATACTTATGGTAGCTGTATAAAAAGAACAACAAAACACAAAATATTTACTCAAACTATTTTATCTATTAAAACACAATTTAACACATACAATTGTGATTTTGCGCGAAAAATGAAATGTAGATAATTTAAGGATTCCATTACAAAGACATGGTTATGACTCTATAAGTATATTTCATCGGTCGTATTTTACATAAACTGTATAGTTACCTTCATTAAAATAATTCACCCTATTAAAATACCTTGGCTTTGTAAATCGCATTGTTTAAAACCTGCAAAGCACTCATAAAGCACTCGTGTCATTCATAATTCCATGCAAAGTGTCAATTTTTAAGTACTGCATGCAATATGAAATAACCATAATATTACTTAACCTGGAAAAAAGAATCCGTGTTTGACCATTATATATAATATATATATAATGTCCCAGGCCCGGCCCGGCCCGGCCCGGCCCGCAGATATATGGCCCAGGCCCGGGGAGTTGAATATTTTTCAGCCCAGACCCGGCCCGGAAAAAAATATACCCCGGCACGGCAAATGTAGACCAGGTCCGGCCTGGCCTGGCCCGGCCCGGCCCGGCCTTATTATTGATATTAATATTATTGTTTGTGTGCGTGTGTGCGTGCGAGCGCGCGTTCATGTCCTATGGGTCATCGATTAATCCCTGAAAGGTTGGCGCTCGATGTTGGCGCTCGATGTCCGTCTCCAGTTAACAAACACTAGATATATACATGACTGCATATCACATGTGTGTGAATGGATGTCTTTGAGCTAGATACAGTATATAAAATAAATCAGAGTCAAATTCACAGACAATAAACTCCTTTGAAAACTGGAGAAATAATTTAACGTACCTGGTACATGTTATCACTTGACCAAAATTTTGCTCCGTTTCTGGTAGATGGCACCACTTGGGTGAAGAGAACACTGAACGTTCCTCTACGAGACTTCATAATATTATGATGAGAATGTGCCATAGCCACGACGGCACACGGCGCAACAGATCGTTACTATGCTGGAACTCATGTTGGGTAAGATAGCAAATTTATGTCCGGTTATCTCCAGAAACACTGGTTTACATTAACTTAACAAAAATTCCCGTCACCTGACGGGATGACTTGGGAGATCAGTTGTGATAGTAATATTTAGCAAAATTAATATTAGAAAACGCACAGCATCATTACAACACCACAACACGGTAGCTAACTTATTCGCGTCGCGTACATATATACGTTTCCTCGATTGTAATTACTGTAAATACTGATAATGCGGCACGGGCTATAATAAGCGTCTTTTTCGGAAGATGGTTATTCATTGTTATTTAACCGTCTGAAAAGATTGTTAAATTATTAACTTTCTGTAGTTTCCCACGTATTACCTTGTTCTACTTTAGTGTTATCCGACACTTTCAGTTGGTTATATATTCTTGGAAATAAAAAAAATTCATTTCATTTTAGCGGTAAAGGATATCAAAAGTAATAGCATGGGACCAAACAAAATGTTAAGATATTCACATAAAGCCGTGTTTGTCACCAGTCCGCTTAGAGGCGGCACCAGGCGGGCTATCCCAGGACTATGGTTTCGAATTTTCTTTACCCCATCGCACACATAAGAAAACTCTTTGTTCCTCAGAAATTGACGGATCCAGATAAATGTTAGAACGCACGTTTAATGTGGATGATATACGATACTGAGCGTCGTGCATATCGTAAGTATCAGAGGTATCCGCTTGAGGGCGGGACTGTTGGTGTTGCGACGTAGTGCCGCAGGCAGTAAGTCCTCCTCCTCCTTATCATAGTAATAATATACATGCCAACTTTTTTGTTGAAATCCGTGAAATTCATCAGCGGTTCAACATGCTCCCCCTGCCGCGCTGTCTCGTCGCGCTGACTTGGATCTTCACATCGGAAGACGGGGGGGGTGGTGGTGGTGCTGGTGATTGATGGGTGTTGCGATTTTCGCAGGAAATTCAGCCGTTCAGCACACGTTTCCCGTGGGCCGCGCTGTCTCGAAGGCGGGGGGAGTGCCGTTGGATATTTTCAAAAAAATCGGGGATATTTGCCTGTATTCCGGGACACTGGGAGATATCCAAAATCCGGGAGAGTTGGCAGATATATCATAATAATATGAAATAACTGTTGTTTTTATCGATGGCTTGTTTATATGTTGGTGTTATGAATGTGAAAAGTGTAGTTTATTTTGGATATGTTGTCAAATGTGTCCCAAATGTTTTCAGAAAACATCAACTGAAATATTCAATCGGGCACGCAATCAAAACCTAGCTATTACGACTTTGTACGCCACGAATATTGGTACGATTTCTTCGAAATAGCTTTATGAAGAAACATTTTTATAATAAAATAAAGTACCGCTCTAAGCGATTTACATTCCTGGCCTGTTCATTCCAAGGTCATGTCGACTTCTCCTGTACTTGACTAGACAATAAAGCGTTAGTTTCCGTAAGCGACGTCGTAGTTTGACGTTGGCATTGTTTTTTGGCCAACTGTTTGCAATTATTCACGCAGAACCACAATACGTCTCTGAGCAACAATTACTGAAACTACATTGAAAAAACTCATAATGTTTTATATGATCATCAAATATCATAATTGCAGTCTGCCCCTAATTTCTTGATATGATTGTATTGCAACTTTCTGCAGTGTTGCATTATGGGACTGCGTAACACTGTCCAATATCCCACTTTTGCGCATTTCGTTGTTCGGTCACACCGCAAACATATTCCAGTACCACCGCCGTAATAACCGCAATAAAACAACACCGCTTTGACAAACGCAACCACACAGAACAACTCCAATCTGCAATCACCACCATTTACTTCACGAAATGGTTGGTTTGACGTAGAGGTCTGTGCGGTGGTTGGCGGTAGGCACTGATACGTTGTTCTTCAAGTAAGCGATTGGCATTACAAAGCACCACTCACGTCGTAGTGACCCCACTGCTACACGGTGTCGCGTTTACATTTATCCGGACGTTAAATCTGATCCGGGTGATGTTTATGTGCATGTGTAAGGCATACTATTTGGCACCAGTAGATCACGTAGTGATAAATAATATACGGTAGTTAAATATATATCGTTTTTTGTCGTAATACGCGCGTAATAGTTACAGTACATAATTATAATTTCCTGTTTCAGATGCTGCGTCTACATAGACGGCGATTTAACCCGGGTTAAAGATAACCCGAGCTATTTTAGCCCGGGTTAAACCTGTGTAGCTTCTACACGAAGCGTAATTTAACCCGGGTTAAATCTGTAGCGTCTACACGAAGCATATCGGTGCAGTGGGGTCAGTACGACGTGAGTGGTGCTTTGTAATGCCACTATAGGGTGCGTTACTTATTCTACTTGCGGACACAAAATTATTGTCCGATGTCAACATTGGAAGTGACCACAGAATGGTAATGAGCAACATCAAACTAGACGTCAAGGCTGAAAGGAAGAAGTTGGTAAACAAGAGACCACCGAGTGTAGATATCACATAAATCGGAAGAAAAAAGATTGAATTCCAACTCGAACTGCGAAATCGATTCGAGACACTACAGGAACTAGACGACATCGACACCATGAGCGAAACAACCACTGAGATGATCCAACTAAGTGCAACAAGTGTTGCCAAAGCAATCAACAGGCATGTAGTGACGAGAATATCGTCACCGACACGAGCACTAATAAAGAAACGACGAGAAATGGTGGATAACAACGACCGTAAAAAAAACAAATAGAGTACGCAGAAATATCAAAAAGAAAGTGAAGGAGGACATCAGAAAGTACAAACAAGAGATCATACGAGAAACGATTATGTCATCAAAGAGCCTGAAGAAAGCAAGAAGAACGCAGCCACTAGGCCGAGACAGACTTATTACACTTCTAGACAAACAGGGTAGAGAAATATAAGACCAATATATGATCATGGGACGAATAGAGGAATTCTACACCGAGCTATATGACAGTGAACAGGGTACCATAATTCACACCGACTCGAAAGAGGTACCAGAGATAACACCATGGGAAGTGGGAGCTGCGCTAAGATATATGAAGAATGGGAAGACATCAGGCAACGCCCATGTAAGCATTGACACATTAAAAGCAGGAGAAGATATCATCTCGAATACATTGGCTAAGCTGTATACTAAACGCTTATCAGAAAGACGAATACCCACCGCTTGGAAGAACGCAATCGGTGACAATTGGTGACAATCTTCAAGAAAGTAAATAAGAAAGACTTAAAGAACTACAGACCGATATGTCTGTTATCAAACATCTACAAATTACTCGCAAAGATACCAACGACTAGACTAGAGAAGACACTGGACGAAAACCAACCATGAGAGCAATGAGGATTCAGAAGCAGGTACTCAACGACAGACCTCGTCGATTACGAGAAGGCTTTCGACTCTGTGCAAAGTCAAGCAATACTGACCTCCCTTCAAGAACAGGGGATAGAAGATGTGTACATCGATCTCCTGAAAGACATCTACACCAACAGCTCGGTGACAGTCTACCTACACAATAGGAGCAACAAGATCAACAACAAGAGAGGAATACTACAGGGTGACACCATATCGCCCAAGCTGTTCACGGCAACACTCGAAAGAATATTCCGAAGACTGACCTAGGAAACCAGAGGCTTGATGATAGACGGAGAATATCTCAGCCATCTTCGCTTCGCTGACGACATACTCGTATGCGCTATACACCGCAAGAACTACAAAACAAGCTGCATGAGCTAGCTGATGAAAGTGAAAAACAAAGTTTCTAGATAAACATCTCGAAGACAAAAGTGATGCTAGAAAATGACACACTAATATACATATATATATATCAACACGACGCAGATAGAGAACGTTGAAAGCTGCGTCTGTCTGGGACAGCGATATAGTAGCAGAGACAACAATCAAGACAAGGAGATTCAAAGAAGGATCACTGCCGGCTGGACAGCATTCCCCAAACACTGCGAAGGGTAACTTTGGAACCTGCTTGAAGAGACAAGTCTTCAACTCATGCGTACTTCCATGACATACGGCGCGGAAACATGGGCCCTCACTATCCAGGCAAAGAACAAGCTAGCAGCCGCACAAACAGAGTTGGAAAGAAGTATGTTAAACATCACATATCGGGAGAGAAAAACAAACATCTGGGTAAGGCAGAAGACAAAGGTCATAGACGTGATAGAACAAATCAGAAGACAGAAGTGGACCTGGGCAGGGCAGATCAGCAGACTACGAGATAACCGATGGACATCGCGTATCACAACCTGGAGACTTTACGAAGGGAAACGACCTAGAGGAAGACCGGCGAGACGGTGGAGAGACGAACTAGACGAGTACTGGAAGGGCACCATCTGGCAGAGGATAGCGCAAGACAGGCAGATTTGGAAACGCCATGCTGAGGCCTTCGCCCAACCACGGGATACTATGGCTGCACAATGATGATGATGATGATGTTGATGATATATATATATGTATATATATATATACATATATATATATATATACCAGTGCCCTGCCCGGCCCACACTTAGCAGTTAGAGTCCAGGCCCGGCCCAGGCCCGAAAAATATATCAAGTCAGGCCCGGGCCAGGCCCAAGCCCGCAAACTAAACTGTAGGCACAGGCCCGCAAATGGTTGTTCCACATTGTCCCAGGCCCGGTCCGCAGGTTTCTGGCCCAGGCCCGCGGGTCAAATGCGAGTAAGCCTACAAAACACCAACTTAGAAAATAGTATTTTTATTTTAACATTAATAACTTAAACTAAGATACGACATTCACGCTTTACAATACACACAATAAATGCTATTCCTGAATTGCAATACTTATGGTAGCTGTATAAAAAGAACAACAAAACACAAAATATTTACTGAAACTATTTTATCTATTAAAACACAATTTAACACATACAATTGTGATTTTGCGCGAAAAATGAAATGTAGATAATTTAAGGATTCCATTACAAAGACATGGTTATGACACTATAAGTATATTTCATCGGTCGTATTTTACATAAACTGTACAGTTACCTTCATTAAAATAATTCACCCTATTAAAATACCTTGGCTTTGTAAATCGCATTGTTTAAAACCTGCAAAGCACTCATAAAGCACTCGTGTCATTCATAATTCCATGCAAAGTGTCAATTTTCAAGTACTGCATGCAATATGAAATAACCATAATATTACTTAACCTGGAAAAAAGAATCCGTGTTTGACCATTATATATAATATATATATAATGTCCCAGGCCCGGCCCGGCCCGCAGATATATGGCCCAGGCCCGGCCTTATTATTGATATTAATATTATTGTTTGTGTGCGTGTGTGCGTGCGTGCGCGCGTTCATGTCCTATGGGTCATCGATTAATCCCTGAAAGGTTGGCGCTCGATGTCCGTCTCCAGTTAACAAACACTAGATATATACATGACTGCATATCACATGTGTGTGAATGGATGTCTTTGAGCTAGATACAGTATATAAAATAAATCAGAGTCAAATTCACAGACAATAAACTCCTTTGAAAACTGGAGAAATAATTTAACGTACCTGGTACATGTTATCACTTGACCAAAACTTTACTCCGTTTCTGGTAGATGGCACCACTTGGGTGAAGAGAACACTGAACGTTCCTCTACGAGACTTCATAATATTATGATGAGAATGTGCCATAGCCACGACGGCACACGGCGCAACAGATCGTTACTATGCTGGAACTCATGTTGGGTAAGATAGCAAATTTATGTCCGGTTATCTCCAGAAACACTGGTTTACATTAACTTAACAAAAATTCCCGTCACCTGACGGGATTACTTGGTAGATCAGTTGTGATAGTAATATTTAGCAAAATTAATATTAGAAAACGCACAGCATCATTACAACACCACAACACGGTAGCTAACTTATTCGCGTCGCGTACATATATACGTTTCCTCGATTGTAATTACTGTAAATACTGATAATGCGGCACGGGCTATAATAAGCATCTTTTTCGGAAGATGGTTATTCATTGTTATTTAACCGTCTGAAAAGATTGTTAAATTATTAACTTTCTGTAGTTTCCCACGTATTACCTTGTTCTACTTTAGTGTTATCCGACACTTTCAGTTGGTTATATATTCTTGGAAATAAAAAAAATTCATTTCATTTTAGCGGTAAAGGATATCAAAAGTAATAGCATGGGACCAAACAAAATGTTAAGATATTCACATAAAGCCGTGTTTGTCACCAGTCCGCTTAGAGGCGGCACCAGGCGGGCTATCCCAGGACTATGGTTTCGAATATTCTTTCCCCCATCGCACACATAAGAAAACTCTTTGTTCCTCAGAAATTGACGGATCCAGATAAATGGGAGAACGCACGTTTAATGTGGATGATATACGATACTGAGCGTCGTGCATATCGTAAGTATCAGAGGTATCCGCTTGAGGGCGGGACTGTTGGTGTTGCGACGTAGTGCCGCAGGCAGTAAGTCCTCCTCCTCCTTATCATAGTAATAATATACATGCCAACTTTTTTGTTGAAATCCGTGAAATTCATCAGCGGTTCAACATGCTCCCCCTGCCGCGCTGTCTCGTCGCGCTGACTTGGATCTTCACATCGGAAGACGGGGGGGGGGGGGGTGGTGGTGCTGGTGATTGATGGGTGTTGCGATTTTCGCAGGAAATTCAGCCGTTCAGCACACGTTTCCCGTGGGCCGCGCTGTCTCGAAGGCGGGGGGAGTGCCGTTGGATATTTTCAAAAAAATCGGGGATATTTGCCTGTATTCCGGGACACTGGGAGATATCCAAAATCCGGGAGAGTTGGCAGATATATCATAATAATATGAAATAACTGTTGTTTTTATCGATGGCTTGTTTATATGTTGGTGTTATGAATGTGAAAAGTGTAGTTTATTTTGGATATGTTGTCAAATGTGTCCCAAATGTTTTCAGAAAACATCAACTGAAATATTCAATCGGGCACACAATCAAAACCTAGCTATTACGACTTTGTACGCCACGAATATTGGTACGATTTCTTCGAAATAGCTTTATGAAGAAACATTTTTATAATAAAATAAAGTACCGCTCTAAGCGATTTACATTCCTGGCCTGTTCATTCCAAGGTCATGTCGACTTCTCCTGTACTTGACTAGACAATAAAGCGTTAGCTTCCGTAAGCGACGTCGTAGTTTGACGTTGGCATTGTTTTTTGGCCAACTGTTTGCAATTATTCACGCAGAACCACAATACGTCTCTGAGCAACAATTACTGAAACTACATTGAAAAAACTCATAATGTTTTATATGATCATCAAATATCATAATTGCAGTCTGCCCCTAATTTCTTGATATGATTGTATTGCAACTTTCTGCAGTGTTGCATTATGGGACTGCGTAACACTGTCCAATATCCCACTTTTGCGCATTTCGTTGTTCGGTCACACCGCAAACATATTCCAGTACCACCGCCGTAATAACCGCAATAAAACAACACCGCTTTGACAAACGCAACCACACAGAACAACTCCAATCTGCAATCACCACCATTTACTTCACGAAATGGTTGGTTTGACGTAGAGGTCTGTGCGGTGGTTGGCGGTAGGCACTGATACGTTGTTCTTCAAGTAAGCGATTGGCATTACAAAGCACCACTCACGTCGTAGTGACCCCACTGCTACACGGTGTCGCGTTTACATTTATCCGGGCGTTAAATCTGATCCGGGTGATGTTTATGTGCATGTGTAAGGCATACTATTTTGCACCAGTAGATCACGTAGTGATAAATAATATACGGTAGTTAAATATATATCGTTTTTTGTCGTAATACGCGCGTAATAGTTACAGTACATAATTATAATTTCCTGTTTCAGATGCTGCGTCTACATAGACGGCGATTTAACCCGGGTTAAAGATAACCCGAGCTATTTTAGCCCGGGTTAAACCTGTGTAGCTTCTACACGAAGCGTAATTTAACCCGGGTTAAATCTGTAGCGTCTACACGAAGCATATCGGTGCAGTGGGGTCAGTACGACGTGAGTGGTGCTTTGTAATGCCACTATAGGGTGCGTTACTTATTCTACTTGCGGACACAAAATTATTGTCCGATGTCAACATTGGAAGTGACCACAGAATGGTAATGAGCAACATCAAACTAGACGTCAAGGCTGAAAGGAAGAAGTTGGTAAACAAGAGACCACCGAGTGTAGATATCACATAAATCGGAAGAAAAAAGATTGAATTCCAACTCGAACTGCGAAATCGATTCGAGACACTACAGGAACTAGACGACATCGACACCATGAGCGAAACAACCACTGAGATGATCCAACTAAGTGCAACAAGTGTTGCCAAAGCAATCAACAGGCATGTAGTGACGAGAATATCGTCACCGACACGAGCACTAATAAAGAAACGACGAGAAATGGTGGATAACAACGACCGTAAAAAAACAAATAGAATACGCAGAAATATCAAAAAGAAAGCGAAGGAGGACATCAGAAAGTACAAACAAGAGATCATACGAGAAACGATTATGTCATCAAAGAGCCTGAAGAAAGCAAGAAGAACGCAGCCACTAGGCCGAGACAGACTTATTACACTTCTAGACAAACAGGGTAGAGAAATATAAGACCAATATATGATCATGGGACGAACAGAGGAATTCTACACCGAGCTATATGACAGTGAACAGGGTACCATAATTCACACCGACTCGAAAGAGGTACCAGAGATAACACCATGGGAAGTGGGAGCTGCGCTAAGATATATGAAGAATGGGAAGACATCAGGCAACGCCCATGTAAGCATTGACACATTAAAAGCAGGAGAAGATATCATCTCGAATACATTGGCTAAGCTGTATACTAAATGCTTATCAGAAAGACGAATACCCACCGCTTGGAAGAACGCAATCGGTGACAATTGGTGACAATCTTCAAGAAAGTAAATAAGAAAGACTTAAAGAACTACAGACCGATATGTCTGTTATCAGACATCTACAAATTACTCGCAAAGATACCAACGACTAGACTAGAGAAGACACTGGACGAAAACCAACCATAAGAGCAATGAGGATTCAGAAGCAGGTACTCAACGACAGACCTCGTCGACTACGAGAAGGCTTTCGACTCTGTGCAAAGTCAAGCAATACTGACCTCCCTTCAAGAACAGGGGATAGAAGATGTGTACATCGATCTCCTGAAAGACATCTACACCAACAGCTCGGTGACAGTCTACCTACACAATAAGAGCAACAAGATCAACAACAAGAGAGGAATACTACAGGGTGACACCATATCGCCCAAGCTGTTCACGGCAACACTCGAAAGAATATTCCGAAGACTGACCTAGGAAACCAGAGGCTTGATGATAGACGGAGAATATCTCAGCTATCTTCGCTTCGCTGACGACATACTCGTATGCGCTATACACCGCAAGAACTACAAAACAAGCTGCATGAGCTAGCTGATGAAAGTGAAAAACAAAGTCTCTAGATAAACATCTCGAAGACAAAAGTGATGCTAGAAAATGACACACTAATATATGTATATATATATCAACACGACGCAGATAGAGAACGTTGAAAGCTGCGTCTGTCTGGGACAGCGATATAGTAGCAGAGACAACAATCAAGACAAGGAGATTCAAAGAAGGATCACTGCCGGCTGGACAGCATTCCCCAAACACTGCGAAGGGTAACTTTGGAACCTGCTTGAAGAGACAAGTCTTCAACTCATGCGTACTTCCATGACATACGGCGCGGAAACATGGGCCTTCACTATCCAGGCAAAGAACAAGCTAGCAGCGGCACAAACAGAGATGGAAAGAAGTATGTTAAACATCACATATCGGGAGAGAAAAACAAACATCTGGGTAAGGCAGAAGACAAAGGTCATAGACGTGATAGAACAAATCAGAAGACAGAAGTGGACCTGGGCAGGGCAGATCAGCAGACTACGAGATAACCGATGGACATCGCGTATCACAACCTGGAGACTTTACGAAGGGAAACGACCTAGAGGAAGACCGGCGAGACGGTGGAGAGACGAACTAGACGAGTACTGGAAGGGCACCATCTGGCAGAGGATAGCGCAAGACAGGCAGATTTGGAAACGCCATGCTGAGGCCTTCGCCCAACCAGGGGATACTATGGCTGCACAATGATGATGATGATGATGTTGATGATATATATATATGTATATATATATACATATATATATATATACCAGTGCCCTGCCCGGCCCACACTTAGCAGTTAGAGTCCAGGCCCGGCCCAGGCCGGAATATATATCAAGTCAGGCCCGGGCCAGGCCCAAGCCCGCAAACTAAACTGTAGGCACAGGCCCGCAAATGGTTGTTCCACATTGTCCCAGGCCCGGTCCGCAGGTTTCTGGCCCAGGCCCGCGGGTCAAATGCGAGTAAGCCTACAAAACACCAACTTAGAAAATAGTATTTTTATTTTAACATTAATAACTTAAACTAAGATACGACATTCACGCTTTACAATACACACAATAAATACTATTCCTGAATTGCAATACTTATGGTAGCTGTATAAAAAGAACAACAAAACACAAAATATTTACTCAAACTATTTTATCTATTAAAACACAATTTAACACATACAATTGTGATTTTGCGCGAAAAATTAAATGTAGATAATTTAAGGATTCCATTACAAATACATGGTTATGACAATATAAGTATATTTCATCGGTCGTATTTTACATAAACTGTATAGTTACCTTCATTAAAATAATTCACCCTATTAAAATACCTTGGCTTTGTAAATCGCATTGTTTAAAACCTGCAAAGCACTCATAAAGCACTCGTGTCATTCATAATTCCATGCAAAGTGTCAATTTTTAAGTACTGCATGCAATATGAAATAACCATAATATTACTTAACCTGGAAAAAAGAATCCGTGTTTGACCATTATATATAATTTATATATAATGTCCCAGGCCCGGCCCGGCCCGGCCCGCAGATATATGGCCCAGGCCCGGGGAGTTGAATATTTTTCAGCCCAGACCCGGCCCGGAAAAAAATATACCCCGGCCCGGCAAATGTAGACCAGGTCCGGCCTGGCCTGGCCCGGCCCGGCCCGGCCTTATTATTGATATTAATATTATTGTTTGTGTGCGTGTGTGCGTGCGAGCGCGCGTTCATGTCCTATGGGTCATCGATTAATCCCTGAAAGGTTGGCGCTCGATGTTGGCGCTCGATGTCCGTCTCCAGTTAACAAACACTAGATATATACATGACTGCATATCACATGTGTGTGAATGGATGTCTTTGAGCTAGATACAGTATATAAAATAAATCAGAGTCAAATTCACAGACAATAAACTCCTTTGAAAACTGGAGAAATAATTTAACGTACCTGGTACATGTTATCACTTGACCAAAATTTTGCTCCGTTTCTGGTAGATGGCACCACTTGGGTGAAGAGAACACTGAACGTTCCTCTACGAGACTTCATAATATTATGATGAGAATGTGCCAAAGCCACGACGGCACACGGCGCAACAGATCGTTACTATGCTGGAACTCATGTTGGGTAAGATAGCAAATTTATGTCCGGTTATCTCCAGAAACACTGGTTTACATTAACTTAACAAAAATTCCCGTCACCTGACGGGATGACTTGGGAGATCAGTTGTGATAGTAATATTTAGCAAAATTAATATTAGAAAACGCACAGCATCATTACAACACCACAACACGGTAGCTAACTTATTCGCGTCGCGTACATATATACGTTTCCTCGATTGTAATTACTGTAAATACTGATAATGCGGCACGGGCTATAATAAGCGTCTTTTTCGGAAGATGGTTATTCATTGTTATTTAACCGTCTGAAAAGATTGTTAAATTATTAACTTTCTTTAGTTTCCCACGTATTACCTTGTTCTACTTTAGTGTTATCCGACACTTTCAGTTGGTTA
This sequence comes from Paraescarpia echinospica, assembly GCA_020002185.1. NCBI lineage: Eukaryota > Metazoa > Annelida > Polychaeta > Sabellida > Siboglinidae > Paraescarpia > Paraescarpia echinospica. The sequence goes on along the minus strand of CM034538.1, from coordinate 56,501,863 downwards.
TATATTCTTGGAAATAAAAAAAATTCATTTCATTTTAGCGGTAAAGGATATCAAAAGTAATAGCATGGGACCAAACAAAATGTTAAGATATTCACATAAAGCCGTGTTTGTCACCAGTCCGCTTAGAGGCGGCACCAGGCGGGCTATCCCAGGACTATGGTTTCGAATATTCTTTCCCCCATCGCACACATAAGAAAACTCTTTGTTCCTCAGAAATTGACGGATCCAGATAAATGGGAGAACGCACGTTTAATGTGGATGATATACGATACTGAGCGTCGTGCATATCGTAAGTATCAGAGGTATCCGCTTGAGGGCGGGACTGTTGGTGTTGCGACGTAGTGCCGCAGGCAGTAAGTCCTCCTCCTCCTTATCATAGTAATAATATACATGCCAACTTTTTTGTTGAAATCCGTGAAATTCATCAGCGGTTCAACATGCTCCCCCTGCCGCGCTGTCTCGTCGCGCTGTCTTGGATCTTCACATCGGAAGACGGGGGTGGGGTGGTGGTGGTGCTGGTGATTGATGGGTGTTGAGATTTTCGCAGGAAATTCAGCCGTTCAGCACACGTTTCCCGTGGGCCGCGCTGTCTCGAAGGCGGGGGGAGTGCCGTTGGATATTTTCAAAAAAATCGGGGATATTTGCCTGTATTCCGGGACACTGGGAGATATCCAAAATCCGGGAGAGTTGGCAAATATATATTAATAATATGAAATAACTGTTGTTTTTATCGATGGCTTGTTTATATGTTGGTGTTATGAATGTGAAAAGTGTAGTTTATTTTGGATATGTTGTCAAATGTGTCCCAAATGTTTTCAGAAAACATCAACTGAAATATTCAATCGGGCACGCAATCAAAACCTAGCTATTACGACTTTGTACGCCACGAATATTGGTACGATTTCTTCGAAATAGCTTTATGAAGAAACATTTTTATAATAAAATAAAGTACCGCTCTAAGCGATTTACATTCCTGGCCTGTTCATTCCAAGGTCATGTCGACTTCTCCTGTACTTGACTAGACAATAAAGCGTTAGCTTCCTTAAGCGACGTCGTAGGTTGACGTTGGCATTGTTTTTTGGCCAACTGTTTGCAATTATTCACGCAGAACCACAGTACGTCTCTGAGCAACAATTACTGAAACTACATTGAAAAAACTCATAATGTTTTATATGATCATCAAATATCATAATTGCGGTCTGCCCCTAATTTCTTGATATGATTGTATTGCAACTTCCTGCAGTGTTGCATTATGGGACTGCATAACACTGTCCAATATCCCACTTTTGCGCATTTCGTTGTTCGGTCACAACGCAAACATATTCCAGTACCACCGCCGTAATAACCGCAATAAAACAACACCGCTTTGACAAACGCAACCACACAGAACAACTCCAATCTGCAATCACCACCATTTACTTCACGAAATGGTTGGTTTGACGTAGAGGTCTGTGCGGTGGTTGGCGGTAGGCACTGATACGTTGTTCTTCAAGTAAGCGATTGGCATTACAAAGCACCACTCACGTCGTAGTGACCCCACTGCTACACGGTGTCGCGTTTACATTTATCCGGACGTTAAATCTGATCCGGGTGATGTTTATGTGCATGTGTAAGGCATACTATTTGGCACCAGTAGATCACGTAGTGATAAATAATATACGGTAGTTAAATATATATCGTTTTTTGTCGTAATACGCGCGTAATAGTTACAGTACATAATTATAATTTCCTGTTTCAGATGCTGCGTCTACATAGACGGCGATTTAACCCGGGTTAAAGATAACCCGAGCTATTTTAGCCCGGGTTAAACCTGTGTAGCTTCTACACGAAGCGTAATTTAACCCGGGTTAAATCTGTAGCGTCTACACGAAGCATATCGGTGCAGTGGGGTCAGTACGACGTGAGTGGTGCTTTGTAATGCCACTATAGGGTGCGTTACTTATTCTACTTGCGGACACAAAATTATTGTCCGATGTCAACATTGGAAGTGACCACAGAATGGTAATGAGCAACATCAAACTAGACGTCAAGGCTGAAAGGAAGAAGTTGGTAAACAAGAGACCACCGAGTGTAGATATCACATAAATCGGAAGAAAAAAGATTGAATTCCAACTCGAACTGCGAAATCGATTCGAGACACTACAGGAACTAGACGACATCGACACCATGAGCGAAACAACCACTGAGATGATCCAACTAAGTGCAACAAGTGTTGCCAAAGCAATCAACAGGCATGTAGTGACGAGAATATCGTCACCGACACGAGCACTAATAAAGAAACGACGAGAAATGGTGGATACAAATAGAGTACGCAGAAATATCAAAAAGAAAGCGAAGGAGGACAACAGAAAGTACAAACAAGAGATCATACGAGAAACGATTATGTCATCAAAGAGCCTGAAGAAAGCAAGAAGAACGCAGCCACTAGGCCGAGACAGACTTATTACACTTCTAGACAAACAGGGTAGAGAAATATAAGACCAAGATATGATCATGGCACAAATAGAGGAATTCTACACCGAGCTATATGACAGTGAACAGGGTACCATAATTCACACCGACTCGAAAGAGGTACCAGAGATAACACCATGGGAAGTGGGAGCTGCGCTAAGAGATATGAAGAATGGGAAGACATCAGGCAACGCCCATGTAAGCATTGACACATTAAAAGCAGGAGAAGATATCATCTCGAATACATTGGCTAAGCTGTATACTAAACGCTTATCAGAAAGACGAATACCCACCGCTTGGAAGAACGCAATCGGTGACAATTGGTGACAATCTTCAAGAAAGTAAATAAGAAAGACTTAAAGAACTACAGACCGATATGTCTGTTATCAAACATCTACAAATTACTCGCAAAGATACCAACGACTAGACTAGAGAAGACACTGGACGAAAACCAACCATGAGAGCAATGAGGATTCAGAAGCAGGTACTCAACGACAGACCTCGTCGATTACGAGAAGGCTTTCGACTCTGTGCAAAGTCAAGCAATACTGACCTCCCTTCAAGAACAGGGGATAGAAGATGTGTACATCGATCTCCTGAAAGACATCTACACCAACAGCTCGGTGACAGTCTACCTACACAATAGGAGCAACAAGATCAACAACAAGAGAGGAATACTACAGGGTGACACCATATCGCCCAAGCTGTTCACGGCAACACTCGAAAGAATATTCCGAAGACTGACCTAGGAAACCAGAGGCTTGATGATAGACGGAGAATATCTCAGCCATCTTCGCTTCGCTGACGACATACTCGTATGCGCTATACACCGCAAGAACTACAAAACAAGCTGCATGAGCTAGCTGATGAAAGTGAAAAACAAAGTTTCTAGATAAACATCTCGAAGACAAAAGTGATGCTAGAAAATGACACACTAATATATGTATATATATATCAACACGACGCAGATAGAGAACGTTGAAAGCTGCGTCTGTCTGGGACAGCGATATAGTAGCAGAGACAACAATCAAGACAAGGAGATTCAAAGAAGGATCACTGCCGGCTGGACAGCATTCCCCAAACACTGCGAAGGGTAACTTTGGAACCTGCTTGAAGAGACAAGTCTTCAACTCATGCGTACTTCCATGACATACGGCGCGGAAACATGGGCCTTCACTATCCAGGCAAAGAACAAGCTAGCAGCGGCACAAACAGAGTTGGAAAGAAGTATGTTAAACATCACATATCGGGAGAGAAAAACAAACATCTGGGTAAGGCAGAAGACAAAGGTCATAGACGTGATAGAACAAATCAGAAGACAGAAGTGGACCTGGGCAGGGCAGATCAGCAGACTACGAGATAACCGATGGACATCGCGTATCACAACCTGGAGACTTTACGAAGGGAAACGACCTAGAGGAAGACCGGCGAGACGGTGGAGAGACGAACTAGACGAGTACTGGAAGGGCACCATCTGGCAGAGGATAGCGCAAGACAGGCAGATTTGGAAACGCCATGCTGAGGCCTTCGCCCAACCAGGGGATACTATGGCTGCACAATGATGATGATGATGATGTTGATGATATATATATATGTATATATATATACATATATATATATATACCAGTGCCCTGCCCGGCCCACACTTAGCAGTTAGAGTCCAGGCCCGGCCCAGGCCCGAAATATATATCAAGTCAGGCCCGGGCCAGGCCCAAGCCCGCAAACTAAACTGTAGGCACAGGCCCGCAAATGGTTGTTCCACATTGTCCCAGGCCCGGTCCGCAGGTTTCTGGCCCAGGCCCGCGGGTCAAATGCGAGTAAGCCTACAAAACACCAACTTAGAAAATAGTATTTTTATTTTAACATTAATAACTTAAACTAAGATACGACATTCACGCTTTACAATACACACAATAAATACTATTCCTGAATTGCAATACTTATGGTAGCTGTATAAAAAGAACAACAAAACACAAAATATTTACTCAAACTATTTTATCTATTAAAACACAATTTAACACATACAATTGTGATTTTGCGCGAAAAATTAAATGTAGATAATTTAAGGATTCCATTACAAATACATGGTTATGACACTATAAGTATATTTCATCGGTCGTATTTTACATAAACTGTACAGTTACCTTCATCAAAATAATTCACCCTATTAAAATACCTTGGCTTTGTAAATCGCATTGTTTAAAACCTGCAAAGCACTCATAAAGCACTCGTGTCATTCATAATTCCATGCAAAGTGTCAATTTTCAAGTACTGCATGCAATATGAAATAACCATAATATTACTTAACCTGGAAAAAAGAATCCGTGTTTGACCATTATATATAATATATATATAATGTCCCAGGCCCGGCCCGGCCCGCAGATATATGGCCCAGGCCCGGGGAGTTGAATATTTTTCAGCCCAGACCCGGCCCGGAAAAAAATATACCCCGGCCCGGCAAATGTAGACCAGGTCCGGCCTGGCCTGGCCCGGCCCGGCCCGGCCTTATTATTGATATTAATATTATTGTTTGTGTGCGTGTGTGCGTGCGTGCGCGCATTCATGTCCTATGGGTCATCGATTAATCCCTGAAAGGTTGGCGCTCGATGTTGGCGCTCGATGTCCGTCTCCAGTTAACAAACACTAGATATATACATGACTGCATATCACATGTGTGTGAATGGATGTCTTTGAGCTAGATACAGTATATAAAATAAATCAGAGTCAAATTCACAGACAATAAACTCCTTTGAAAACTGGAGAAATAATTTAACGTACCTGGTACATGTTATCACTTGACCAAAACGTTGCTCCGTTTCTGGTAGATGGCACCACTTGGGTGAAGAGAACACTGAACGTTCCTCTACGAGACTTCATATTATGATGAGAATGTGCCATAGCCACGACGGCACAGCATCATTACAACACCACACCACAACACGGTAGCTAACTTTTTCGCGTCGCGTACATATATACGTTTCCTCGATTGTAATTACTGTAAATACTGATAATGCGGCACAGGCTATAATAAGCGTCTTTTTCGGAAGATGGTTATTCATCGTTATTTAACCGTCTGAAAAGATTGTTAAATTATTAACTTTCTGTAGTTTCCCACGTATTACCTTGTTCTACTTTAGTGTTATCCGACACTTTCAGTTGGTTATATATTCTTGGAAATAAAAAAAATTCATTTCATTTTAGCGGTAAAGGATATCAAAAGTAATAGCATGGGACCAAACAAAATGTTAAGATATTCACATAAAGCCGTGTTTGTCACCAGTCCGCTTAGAGGCGGCACCAGGCGGGCTATCCCAGGACTATGGTTTCGAATATTCTTTCCCCCATCGCACACATAAGAAAACTCTTTGTTCCTCAGAAATTGACAGATCCAGATAAATGGGAGAACGCACGTTTAATGTGGATGATATACGATACTGAGCGTCGTGCATATCGTAAGTATCAGAGGTATCCGCTTGAGGGCGGGATTGTTGGTGTTGCGACGTAGTGCCGCAGGCAGTAAGTCCTCCTCCTCCTTATCATAGTAATAATATACAAGCCAACTTTTTTGTTGAAATCCGTGAAATTCATCAGCGGTTCAACATGCTCCCCCTGCCGCGCTGTCTCGTCGCGCTGTCTTGGATCTTCACATCGGAAGACGGGGGGGTGGTGGTGGTGCCGGTGATTGATGGGTGTTGAGATTTTCGCAGGAAATTCAGCCGTTCAGCACACGTTTCCCGTGGGCCGCGCTGTCTCGAAGGCGGGGGGAGTGCCGTTGGATATTTTCAAAAAAATCGGGGATATTTGCCTGTATTCCGGGACACTGGGAGATATCCAAAATCCGGGAGAGTTGGCAGATATATCATAATAATATGAAATAACTGTTGTTTTTATCGATGGCTTGTTTATATGTTGGTGTTATGAATGTGAAAAGTGTAGTTTATTTTGGATATGTTGTCAAATGTGTCCCAAATGTTTTCAGAAAACATCAACTGAAATATTCAATCGGGCACGCAATCAAAACCTAGCTATTACGACTTTGTACGCCACGAATATTGGTACGATTTCTTCGAAATAGCTTTATGAAGAAACATTTTTATAATAAAATAAAGTACCGCTCTAAGCGATTTACATTCCTGGCCTGTTCATTCCAAGGTCACTTGACTAGACAATAAAGCGTTAGCTTCCGTAAGCGACGTCGTAGGTTGACGTTGGCATTGCTTTTTGGCAAACTGTTTGCAATTATTCACGCAGAACCACAATACGTCTCTGAGCAACAATTACTGAAACTACATTGAAAAAACTCATAATGTTTTATATGATCATCAAATATCATAATTGCGGTCTGCCCCTAATTTCTTGATATGATTGTATTGCAACTTCCTGCATAACACTGTCCAATATCCCACTTTTGCGCATTTCGTTGTTCGGTCACACCGCAAACATATTCCAGTACCACCGCCGTAATAACCGCAATAAAACAACACCGCTTTGACAAACGCAACCACACAGAACAACTCCAATCTGCAATCACCACCATTTACTTCACGAAATGGTTGGTTTGACGTAGAGGTCTGTGCGGTGGTTGGCGGTAGGCACTGATACGTTGTTCTTCAAGTAAGCGATAATTCTGCCTGCAAACGAGAGACGCATTACCCGGACTGGGGTCAAAATTACGTAGCCAAAGTAGCAGTTACATAGTAATTATGCTACGTCATATTTCTGATTATTGATAGAAGCGATAGCAATAACACCAGGAATAAAAAACTTGAAACATTATATTGGTAAAACGAACCCATTATCTACACACCGATACACCACAGTTATTGTGTAGCATTTCAGCTATGTACTTAGTATAACCTGTATAAAGCGCCCAGGAATTCGACAAGACATCTTCTTAGAAGCCATAAATCTTTTACTTGTTAAATTTCACAACTGCTTTTCAACAATCGCTTAAACTCCATTTAATAAACAATCTGAGACACTGATGTGCTTCAGACTGTTTCTTATGATGCATAACGACAGTTCGAAATCTTCAAATTTCTGCAATGCCAGATTACAAAATGTTTATCTTTACCGTTCTAGCACCACCCACCTGTCCACGTCTTGTCAGAGGAGAGAACGAAGGCCCGACAGTCGGGTTCGGCATCACACATGTCCTCGGCTTCCCGGCGGTCAAACACGGACACGGTGCAGCCGGAACTGGCGACCGTGTAACGACAATGGTAGTCCCACTGGCCCGGAAGGTCGCTCCCTCGCAACTCGCGGTACACTACGGATACACAACACACAGTGGGATTTATGCTGATGTTACGACGTACCAAACGTATCAGGTAGTTAACCAATAACAGTTAATTGTAATATATTATTTTGTTGATGGTCTCGCTTATCCGACTCTAGCTCGCCTACGTGAAGTCACAAAGAATATAATCTGGCCCATATCCCGCATATAGAATGTTCACGTGGACATTTGGAATTACTAATTACCGTCAGATGGCATCACTGTTTTCGATTAATTCGTAGATACGTGTACAAAACAATACAATGTTTTCGCTAACGAAATTAAGTTACAAAATAGCATTATACAAAATAAAAAGTACCTTAAGGTAAAAGAACACGAAACAAATTTACCTGTGCGACGTGCTACTTAGTGTATAATCGTTTAATGTGGTGGAAAAGCTAACAATGCAAAACTTCTATTTCGGTTTATTTGTGTGTCTCTTTTCAAGTTAACTGTTGAATAGTTTCAAAAACATACTGCTAGATGAAAGTTTACTCATTTTTTAACCTAAGAGACAATCATGATCACTACCCGGGTATGGGGAAAAGCGACATAACGGATAACATTTGCAATACCACTTAGATACCAGGCGACTGTGGGGGATGCACCAACTGCCGCCGTCTCAGGGGGACTAGGTAAACCAGGCTAATTTGTTGTCACTTCGCAAATCTAGAATTTATTATAAGCCTTTTTGCTTTGCAGCTTGACAAGTTGATGCTGTTATTGTTGTCAATATTTCTCCCAATTGTACAACAATTATTACAGTGTATGTATGTACACACACACACACAGACTATATATATATATTTATAGAGAGAGAGAGAGAGAGAGGGGGGGGAGGGGGGAGGGAGGGAGAGAGGTGGGACAAACACACCTGAAGCCTGCTGGCGAGGCGCCCTCTTCACATATGCTCCACTGCGATATAGATCAACGATATTGGTGATGCTCTTCAACAGCTCTTGCGTCGTCATGGTAACGCCATTGAAGCTATCAATAAGGTTGTCCACCAGGGGACGTAAGCTGGCTGGTGCCCCATGCGGTAACAGCAACTGTAGATTCACACAACATCCTCACAATATCTTAAACAATAATACAATTGTGGTAAGAACAATTTCCTCATGGATTAAACAATTTAGTTTTTGGTTGTGGAACAGCAACAGTTAATATAACGTTACGATTAAGTAAAAGGAAATATATTTCATGAAGGTTTCTGATGGGGATGTTTATGTAGCAAAACATTTGTCCACACTTCTAGCACTAGCAGTAGCAGCGTAGGCAATAGTAGAGTCGATGACTACGCCCATGTTTTGAAGAGACACGCACATTTCTTGCAACTGCCAACACTGATGGATCCCAATAAAGCGTCGTTCGCTTTATTATTATAACGCATAGATGATTTCACCACGTCAGACAACTGATTACAGTGTGGGTTTATGGAACGAACGCGAACTCTAACTGAGAAACCTTCGTAATCAAGTGATGTAAGCAGAATGAATTGCAACTGGCGATCACTAATGTGTCCTGATTTTAGCGCACGCACGGAGCCTGCCAACCTCCTCTGCTACAGCTCTTTATGCCGCGGTCTATTATTGCTGACTTGAAATATTCCCTTTCCCAATTATACCGCTATTTGATGGTTGATGGTAGAAGCGACCATTCAGTCTTGATGTTGCTTTGAGACCCCTACATGAATGTGTTGACGGTTAGTGATTTGGTTGAGCAATAATCCTTCCCCATATAATATTAGAAATAATACGTATCTCGGTAGAAATGCATTGTGTCAATGGTAAGGCCAATGTCTTACAAACCTGCATGAAGTGTCTCGCGGCGTTGTACGTGTTCTTCTTCTCGTTAAGTCCGACACAGTGGCCACGTCTACAGTCACTCCTGTCGACAAGTATAACTGCATTTTAAGTCATGATCACTGCAGTTGGAAACACATTTAAAATACGAGCAAACATGTAATATCGCAGTGTAGTGTCAATATAGTCAAGATGCAAGGCAGCTGCAGTACAACTTCGTAACCACGATGTAGGAGAGACCGGGGAATGCTTCGGGTTACCCTTGTTTTCGAATTAAGTTGTGTTTACACAAGACGCTGCATCTGCCGCTGGACTTGGCTCATAGTTTGTGTTAGGTTTTCGAGTCACTGACATTTGGTTTAATGACGTTGTACTGCACATGCGCAGTGCTTGCCAACTTATTTAACACAATTCAGCCACATTTGATGACTGGAAAACGTATTGATCTTGGAGTTGGTAAACAATTTGCCATGGTTATCCATAGTTTCATCACCAACCGCGCACAGTATGTAAATATCAATGTCCACTGCTCGCCATGCGCCTCTATCTCCACATCGCTCAAAGCCACCATTATTAATCATACTGGTTAAAAGGGGAAACAAAAACTATCTAAGAAGTTTCCAGCACATATCAAACCTATACAGTAAAAGGGACTACAATAGTAACAAGAACACAAGGTTGTGAGTGAACATGTAGATCGTCATGTATTTTATTATTGTGTGACCATATGTCACATAATTAGCCATAGCATAATAATAAAATTATTATATGTTACCTTACATGAATGCGATCTCCCTCTCATAAACTACTTCTACGCTAACTACAATACATATCTGACAAAAACTGCAGGGATGGTGGGTGAGAGTTTTAAAAACTGGTTCCGAACAAAGTGCGACTCGCTCGTGCCGCTGTGCGATTCAAAATGCGACGTTGACAGCCGAACACGTGACATGTAAACTGTTGATGAACAATCGATGTTGAAATTCTTTTTCTCTGCGGATTTTATAAAAACATCGCGTAAAACACCAGCTGTCTGGCGATAGGCGCAGCTAGCAAATGACCGAGCTAGCACCATATCTGATTAATAATACATTACTAATTAACTACTGTCTACATACTTGATTCTATCATGTACATACTGCAATGTGATTTAAATACTATGTTTAATTATGTTCCCTCCTCAGTACAAAATGTATTTCATCTTTGTGAACAACTAAAGTTATTATTATTATGTTTGCAAAGTTGCAATAACCGCATCCGGAATCGTAATATCGCATTCGTGGAAAACACATAATCGATTAATTACACGCTACTGCTATATAATCTAGTTAAATCTAGAAAATAACGTATAGCTGATCTATATTCATAATATAAAATATAAATCATAACCACATTATACCGTAATATCTGCCTAAGGCGATCTCTATCGTGGACGACCACCTGTCTTCTAGAATTCTAGGCACGATTTTTTTCTGACCGTAATGCACTTGGCGGGATCAACTACTACCGACCACATTATCCATTTACGAGACCGCTATTGGTATTTGCTGTAAGCGACCACAACTAGCTAACAGCCAAAATTTGAGCATTGCAGGCTCTGAAATAACCGATGACATAGCGAGCGAAATATTGCATACATGTATATAGATATATATATATATAAAACAGGGATGGGTCAAGTACATGCACAATGTACTTGAATACAAGTACTCACCTAAAAAATATAGGCAAGTACAAGTACTCACCTAAAAAATATAGGCAAGTACAAGTACAAGTACTTTGTGAAAAACTCAAGTACAAGTACCAAGTACTTTGAAAATTTTAGTCAAGTACAGTCAAGTACATTGAACGCTACGTTTATGTTTCATAATGGAGAAAGTCAAAGCGATGAAAACACAAAAGCAGCAGTATTATGCATTTATTAATTATTTATTTAAGTCAAGTCGTCAACACATAAAACACGGGTATTTCGCGTCAACTATTGAGATGTTCAGCACTCAAGTCATTTCCTGTTGCACCGCACAAACATGATCCGTTCAAACTTTTCATCAGTTAGCCTACATCTGTCTGGGCGAAAGACTTTTCCCGCGACACTAAATAGTCGCTCAACTGGTGCAGAGCTAGCCTGGACCGTTAGATGGGTTGGTACAAGTCGTGCCAGTGTGGGAAACTCTTCCCTGTGCAGCTTCCAGAAAGCTAAGGGGTCAGACTCATCGTCGGTGTCGCTATCTCCATCACTATCGGGAGCACTAGCGTTGAATCCAGGAAGAGAATATGCGCGCTTCATGTTCGAGGCATTATCTGTAACGATTGCACAGATCTTCGATACGATGCCGAAGGATTCCATAACCTCGGAATACTGCTGCATGATGTGTTCTCCGGTGTGACGCCCGGTGAATCTGTTACACGCCAACATGAAAGAATCCATGCTCCAATCAGTGATGCAGTGTCCGGTTATACCGATGAAGCTGCGCATTTGGCGACTTGACCACAGATCAATTGTGACGCACACATTCTCAGCAGCATCCAGGCGGCTTTTGACGTTACTGTAGACACTCCTGCAGGCATCATAGAGAAGAAAAGTAGACAAATGCTTCCTGGTGGGCATCTGGAAGCGTGGCTCGAGGTTTGAGATCAGATTCTTGAAGTGCACACTTTCTACTAGAGAAAAGGGCATGAGATCGCCAGTAATAAAAGATACCAGGTCGTGTGTTGTTTGACGTTGGCGTGGATCAGTCGTTGCAAATTTCTTCGGTGTGGAGAAGAAACTGGTCATGTCTGGCTGTGAATCTGATGTCTTGGGTTTTGTCAATGTAACATCAGCATGCTTTCTCTGAAATTAGAAATTAATATTGAAATTAAAGTGTGAAATGTATCAATGCACAACAAATATGTAGCTAGAAAACAATTCATATTTTTATCTGTATTAAATATATTATGACAATAAAACTATAAAACAAGATATCTAAGCAGTTGTTTTAAGATTGCCCCCCCCCAGCTGTGAATCATGACCCCCTGTGTGTTTCACTCTGGAGGTTGTTAGAGTTTACATAGCAGGAGACACTGGGACAGTGTGACAGATGCATGACTTCAATAGTTCTTTGAAGTTGGTTGAACTTGGTTCTCTGGCCAACTACCCTTTTTACAAATGCCTATGGATTTAGTGGCTGCCTGCAATTCAGATCAGTCAGACCTCATCTCATTGCCTTTCTCAGTGGACACATTTATTTACACATAATGCCAATTTTAACAAGATTTAACAAGATTGCCACCCAGAGAATTAACTCTAGGTGGCAGGTGGACAAGGAAGCCCTTTGGCTTATCGAGAGTCCGACCCTTTTATCTATGTGTATCCCGCCCGTCTGAGGTATGTGTCGATTTTATTTTTAAACATATTCACGCTACTAGCACCCACACAATCAGCAGGTAATCTGTTCCATTCATTTACAGTCCTTTGTGAAAATGAAAACTTTCTTATATCCAATCTACTCTGCTCCTTTGCCAATGTAAGTTCATGTCCTCTAGTCCTTCTATCTTTCTTAACTGAGAAAAATATTTCTATCAATATTTTCATAACCCTTCAATATTTTAAACACTTCTATCTGATCTCCTCTCAATCTCCTGGTCTCTAGTGTTGTTAAACCGCATTTTTTTAGGCGTATTTCGTAACTAAGATCCCTCAGTTTTGGTATCATTTTAGTTGCTCTCCTCTGCACTCTTTCTAGCATATCTATGTCCTTCCTGCGACATGGCCTCCATGCTTGAATACAATATTCTAAATGAGGCCTAACTATTGTTTTGCACAGCGGTATTATTAGCTCTTTTTCCTTATACGTTATGTTTTGCCTAATTAATCCAAGGATTTGATTTCCCCTTGAAGCTGCAATTCCACGCTGCTCTGAAACCTTCATATCAGCACTAATGGTTAACCCTAAGTCCTTTTCTTTTACAGTAGAACTTAGTACAGTATCCCCCATTGTATATTCTACCTCTTCGTTCCCATGTCCTGTGTGGAGGCATTTACATTTCCAAAAATTGAACAGCATTTGCCACTTTTCAGACCATTTGATCAACCTGTCAAGGTCATCTTGTAAATGCTGTCTATCTCCATCACTTTTAATCCTTCTAAACACTTTTGTATCATCCGCAAATTTCAACACCTTGCTTGTTATTTCATTATCCAAATCGTTGATATATATTAAGAATAATATAGGTCCTAATACTGATTGCTGTGGTACCCCACTCAATAACGATTTCCAGTTTGAAACCTCCCCATCAACTACTACACGTTGCCTTCTGTCAATCAGCCATTGTTCTATCCAGTTTATTATACCATTTCCTATGCCATGGGCCTTTAGTTACAGCAGTAATCTTTGATGTGGTACTTTGTCGACAGCTTTTTGAAAATCTAAGTAGACGATATCTACTGGTGATCCCTCATCTACCCACTTAGTGATGTCTTCCAAAAAACATAACATATTTGTTAAGCATGACCTCGCTTTAAAAAAACCATGTTGAGATGGGTTAATCAAGTTTTGTTTAACAAGAAAATCCACCATGTGATCTTTAATTAGTCTTTCTAATAATTTACAAGTCACTCATGTTAAACTCACTGGTCTATAGTTCTGACTTGTTTCTCGAACCTTTTTTGAATAACGGTATAATGTTTGCTTCTTTCCATTCTAAAGGAACCACTCCCTCTTCTAATGACAAGTTGATGGTGATTTATTATCTTTCATAGCCCTTATTTTCTTAGCTACCATTTCCGGGGTTACAATTAATTGTCCTAAATAGTCTGAATCTGCCCCCTTGAACTTAGCCTCTGGTACTGGCAGTGAACTAATATCTTCCCTGGTAAACACTGAAATAAAGTACTCATTCAGGTCTTCTGCCATTAAGAATCCCTCTGATATTATATTTCCAGCACTATCTTCTAGAGGACCGACCTTATCTCGAACTTTCTGTTTGCTTCGAACATACGCATAAAAACTCTTGCTGTCTTGTTTTATATTACTAGCTAATTGTTGTTCATAGCTTCTCTTTGACTTTCTAATTTCAGCTGTAGCTTGGTTAAGTGCTTCTTTATAACTGTTGCAGTCTTCATCATTTCCAGTACATCTATATGACTTCCACATCATTTGTTTATACTTAATTTTTCTAATGGCTTCTTTCGATAAGTGTTTCCTGTTGGACCGTTTCCTTGTTTTTTGAAGGGTACAAATTTATCGACTATGCACTTAATTTCACTCTTTAATATATTCCAGCATTCTGTTGCCGTCTTATTTTTCAGTGTGTTATTCCAGTCTATCTTTGCTAAATATTTCCTCATGTCCTTATACCTTCCTTTGTGGAAATTTCTCCTATACTGCTTTTTACTATTCTTTTCTGATTTTACTTTGATGGTAAAATGTATCTGGTTGTGATCGCTACTCCCCAGTGGCTCACATATCTTGACATTGTCAACTAATTCATTCTGTGAGGACAAAACTATGTCTAACACATTCTCACCCCTGGTTGGTTCTAGTACATGTTGAGAAAGGAATGTATCTTGAACTAAAACTAAAAACTTGTGGTCCTCACTCCCCATACTCTGTACAGATTTCCATTGTATATGCCCGTGGTTAAATCCCCCATAATAATACAGTCCCGTTTGTTTACTTCCCTTATAGTGTTTTGTATTTTGTAATTCTCTTCTATGCTTATGTTTGGACTTCGATAAACTAACCCAACTGTTAACGTTGAGTTTCCTGTAACTATGTTATACCAAACAGCTTCTTCGCAATCTGCTTCTCTTTCTAATTTTATTTCATAAGCCTGAATAGATTCTTTAATATATAAAATAACTCCACCTCCCTTTCTTCCTATTCTATCTTTTCTAAACATTACATATCCTGTCAGTCCCAATTCAGCATCTGATATATCGATGGTGGTCCAGGATTCGGTTATACCTATTATATGAGGGTCAATATCTTCTACCATAATGTTTAGTTCATTTCTTTTGTTTACTATACTCCTTGCATTTAAACAAACACATTTATATCCAGCTTCAGAAGAGTTTTCCAGACTGTTATTTGCTGATTTATTTGTGCTGTCTTTATCTATGCCTCCATTTTCAGGCTTTTCTGTGAGTCCCCCCTGCGAATCTAGTTTAAATAGATACAACCTGTCCCACTGTCAACAGATCGCAGCAGGTTCTCTGAGAAAACTGCTGCCCCCTTTCCACTAAGATGGAGGCCATCTCTCATGTACATATCTTCCCTCCCAACAAAGTATCCCCATAAATCTGTGAATCCCACCCCTTCTTCGTCACACATCTGCTCAACTAGTGCGTTGATCGCCATCCTCTTACAGTTTCTATACGTTGCCCCCCTTCCTCCCATTACTGGCAAAATTCCTGACAGAATAATAAATAATGTTCAACTCTCGTCTTCTTTAGCTTCCTCACTAACTGTCTATACTTCTGTACTATCGCAGTTGTTCCCTCCCTGTCTGCATTATTTGTTCCTACATGTACCAGTATAGACCCCCCCTTGCCATGTCCCAATACCTTCTCTACCCTGTCAGTTACATGTTCAATCCTAGCCCCCGGTAAACAAACAACGATGTCCTTCCACTCGCTCAGTGCCTTGTCCGTCTTTCTCATAATGGAGTCGCCCATAAACACCCTCTCTTTCCTCATTGCCCCCTCAATCACTGCCTTAGAATAGCTCCTTCTTCGGTTTGCATCTGTCTGCTTGTTGTCTTTCCCCCTGTCGTCTTCTCTCCTGTCACATTCTCTTCCGATCCATTCTTTCCTGTCGCTTTTTCTCTTGTCACCTTCCCTTTTATCGACTTCTCTTCTATCACATTTTCTCTCACTTCCTTTCGTCCCTTCTTCGTTCGTCCCATCTCGTTTTCCTCTCTCCTCTCCCTTCCCATCTTCCCTCCCTCCTTCTCTACGGTCACTTTCTTCCCTGTCACCTTCACGCTTGTCACGTTTTCTGTTGTCGATTTTCCAATTTCTTCCCCTCCAATCACCTTCCCTCCTCTCAATCTCCTTTCCTCAGTTTTCTTGCCACTGCTATTCTCCTTCAGTCTTGCAGTATTCTCACCTCTCTCCCTGTCGTCTCTCTCCATTCGACCTGCCTCCTTGCTAATTCCCATCTCCATTCCCTTCACAATATCTGTCAACCTAACTATCTCCTTCTGCAGACACTCCACCTCCCAACACCCAATGCATTGAAAGGTGAATCCTTCCTCCATGGTTTCTGCCCATGACTTCCCACAGCCGGACAATGCAAAATCTACCCAGCTGTGGCAGTGATCGCACACCAAGTGTCGCTTTGCCTTGACTTGCCGCTTGCAAGGCGCCATATCCCGATCAGAATTTATTTAATAATTACTTCTTAACTAACTTAGTCTTTATAAAGACTGTTTCCTGTGTACTACAGCACACTTTAGGTTACAAATTTCAATTACACAGCCAACTATTTATCCTGACACGAACGCTTACATTACCGGTAGTGACCTAATTTAAATACAATCAATTACGTTACGTTAGGCTGCTTTATTTATTTAGGTTACGCCGCCCGACTATCGCCCTTGCTTAATTTTAACAATGCTACCTAATCAAAATATCTAGCAAGTACTGGCTTACACAGATATTATCTTATGTAAGTAGTTTGATGGTTGTTACTTTATCCCCTATATATTCTACCACATAATCAGGTTTGTTAAATCTTGTTTACAAATTATCGAAGCCTAAGTGAGTTACCCTATTATCACTCACTATACTAAGGTATTCTAAAATACTATAACTAACTAACTTTAAGCACAACTGCTACTCAATATATGTTTATTGCAACTTTATGAATGATATTAAGGCAAGAATAATACTTATCAATCAGTAATTCCACTTGTTTATCAACTTTTCTGCACCACCAATTTCTACGATCTATCTCCGCCAAATATAGCCATACAACATTAAGGACACCTGCCTGCTAATTCCCTTTGTGTTGGATGGGAAGCCTCTGCCACTTGAATAGAACCCTTATTTAGTCAAACCTACCGTTCAGCCCACATTTCCCTAATTAAATAGGTCAGCTGTACAGATATTTAGTTACATGTGGTTAGTAGGATTTGCCCTTTGTAAAATTCAAAATTTCATTTATATATTTTATAACATTATGTATATATATAATTATTATATTATGTAAAATATATATATACATAATATATATACAATGTAAGTATATTATACATATATATATATATAATATATATATACAATGTATGTATATTATACATACATATATATATATATATATATACAGAATTTGTCGAATTTGTTGTTCCATCCTTTACATATGTTGTTTGTACGAGGATTATATATTGTTTGATATTTATTGATATTTAACGTGTATTTTTCTTCCCTGTGAATTTTTTCTGTGAATTTTTTTTCCTGTGACATTATTGCGTAACACCAGCCCTATAATACCGTTAAACTACAACGCCTACAAGTACTTCAGAACATTTCTCAGCGATGATCGACCATATTCTTAATATATACCATACTGGTGTAGTACAAACATACATATATAATAGTGCATATTTGCAATAATTTTTATATAACCTTACCTTCATGTGTATCAACAAGTCTGTTATTATCCCAGAGCTGGAGGAAATCTTCATGTCGCAGTGTTTACACTGGGCTTTGTAGTTGCCTTGTACGTTGGTTGGAAAAACAAGGTGATCAAATGCTGCTGATTTGTTCGCCATGTCTGTAGTAAGACTCTGTACTCTGCAATCTTGTAGATATGACTGACAATATGCTTGCTTGTCTGTGGTGCCAGGTTCTGAGGTTCTGAACAGATTGCAATTTGCAACTGACTACTATTCAGTCATTATCTTAAGCCAAGGCAATTATGTCTACCACAAAAGTCCACAATACAAGTGAACTGGTGGTTTCTGAAAATCTGAAGCCACTACAACTGATCAAGGCATCAGATAGTGTTAGTTTATCCCATGTTATTGATTCATGGCTTCAACTCTCAGGCTCTCAGCTGACATGCATGTAAGTGCCTGTGCTTATCATCCCCTTTATACTTACAAACCAATCAACCATCATCACAAGTATAATCAATTATGTTTCGTGTTATATGAAGCTTTGTACAAAATAAGAATAAATATACAGTAATTTTTACTGTAGCCATTTCTTTTCAATCCTTCTGATAGACCCAACAACTTAACAAAAACGTAAAAAAGTACTTGTAAAAAGTACTTCCCAAGTCCAAGTACTTTGATGGTCAAGTACAAGTCCAAATCCAAGTACTGCACTCAGCAAAATGGCAAGTACAAGTCCAAGTACAGTACTTGCTGTACTTAAGTACACAAGTACTCAAGTACTCGAGTATTTGAACACATCAATATATATATATATATATATATGTATATATATATATAATATATATATATATAGTTGAACTGCGCACATTTGTGTTGCATGAAAACGCTATAACCACACTTCGGCATACATTTTCAGTATTCAGTACATAGTGTCGTTTTCAGGTCAACTATATAAGTTGTATATATATATTTGGCCCCTCATATATATATATATGAGGGGCCAAATTTTACATCAGAAAATTATTTTTGAAATCAACCATGCATATGGGCTAAAAAGGTGAGGTTGGCTGAGAAAACAACTGTGGTAAAATTTCAGAAAAATCCATTTAGAGGAAGAGACCTCTCAAAGCACCCGAAGTTTTTGTAAAAGCACGAAATAGGGATACATTTTAAAATGCGATATATCAATATATACTTAATCTTTTTAAATATTTTTTTTACTGTATTCTAATTTCTATTCATAATAATTATGTCAAGACAATAGAACAATCAATCAGGTTATAAGTATAAATCACCTACAATTGTGAAAATTATAAAAAAAATTAAGATTTTGTTCATTTTAGAAAACACAGTAATCCATCATAACTGACATTATAATTGACTACATTATATAGATAATTTACTCATTATAAATCACGTAATAGTTTGTTATATTGCACTTAGCCCATATGTTATTATGTAGCAAGTTACACACCACAATTTAAGCAGGCAGATTTGTTGTAAGTAAGCTATGTATAAGTAAGCAGTAACTGTTGCCGTTCATTGCACTGGTGCTGCTGTAGCCAAGTCGGATGCGCCGCTTCGTACTAAATCTGCAACAAACGTGTGGTTAGTTGGGCAACCGCTTCCTTGTATCGAGAACCTGAACCAACTGCCTACAATTGATGAAGTTCTGCGGCGAGTTTTCTACGACTTGAAAGTGAAGAAGCTGACGCTGCCTGCAAGCTGCAACAATGCGGTAGGTGAAGTGCTGCGGGTTTGGCATCTGGCTAACATTCCGACGACGCAGAAGCCGAATGCTGTCGAGAAGCTGAAGAAACTCTATCAGCAGCATGTAAACACATGCAAGAACAAATACAGGCGCAGTAAGAGGCAAGCTGAGCTGGAAACTGAGTTTGGAAGTCGATTGCTGGAACTGTTTGATGTGGCACATGCAGAGGGTGATCAGCTGATCCGCATTGCTCGTGATGTGGAGTTTCTACAAGATCAACGAAGTGAGAGGAAGATGGTGATGGCTGGGGAGGACGAGCCTTTCAAAGTGAAAGAGCAGAAACGACAAAAGCGAAAATATGACGAGATGCAGCGAAGAGAGTCTGCCTCCAAGGCAACTGATGAGACCGAGCCATTCACAGAGTCATCACAGGATGAACAGTCGAATTCTGATGGCCACCGGACGTTGATGCGGCTATCTCTATCAGCAAATATCACCATAAATACCTAGATTTATCTGGATCTTGCAGTCTTCTGAGCGGGTCGACCCAGTTCCTTAAACCAAGAAGGTAGCACGGCGCTGTCTTGTTGATGACCCGTTGTTTGTCGCTAGCTTGGACAGAACACAAACAATATCATGTCAAGCGATGCATATTGTGACACCTACAATGATTCCTGCTGGCGTTGATGTATCAAAACTCACTCTGTGTAGAACATCACTCGACACAGCAGGTAGAGATGGCCGCGTCGCCATCGCACAGGCCATTAAAGATAATTTCCACCCGGATGTACCTCTCGTCGCACATTTCAAATTAGTACCTAATAGGCAAGGTGAAAAACAGATCGCATGCCCATCGTAGTGTCGGGGAAGGGGTTCGAAAAGTTGCTCAGCATTCCACGAATTTCATCTGGCACCGGAGCGAAGATGCGCAACGCTGTCGTCTAGTTTCTGCGGGATTGGGAGGGCGTTGGCGAGCATGTGGCAGGACTATGCTTTGACACAACATCAGGCAGAACTGGTACCCACACAGGTGCCATCACTGTAATTCAAGAGGCATTTACAAAATATTTCGTTTTTCTCGCATGCCGACACCATATACTGGAGACTATTGCCGCTGCAGTTTTCGATCTTTTCTTTGTGTCGAAGGGTTCAACTATCCCGCTCTTCAGTCGGTTCAAGGAGAACTGGCCATTCATTAATAAAAGAAAGTACAACTAGAGATACCAGTTCAGCCCACCAGGCGCCTACCACCGTGCTCGCTGGATGGCGAAAGGGATCTACTGCTTGAAGATATTCGCCTTCCGTGAGCAGTTCGAGCTTACTAGCCACGAACTACAGACTCTACAGCACATCTGCCTGTTCACGATCACCATCTACATCAGAGCATGGGTAGATGCAGCCAGCAGCAGACGTGCGCCTATCAACGACCTCTGCCTCCTTCGTGACCTGGAGAACTTCGATGAAGTGGATGGTGTGATTGCACAGACAGTAGCAATGAAGATGAGAGGTCATCTCTGGTACCGCAGTGAAGACCTAATCTCTCTGGCGCTCTTCTCTGACCGTGCCTCTGCAGACGAGAAGACGGCAATTGTAACCGCCTTTGTGAGACCTGCAAAGAAGAATGACCTGCGGCGGGTGGAGGCGAAGAAGATGAGTGCACCTCGCAAATGAAGTGCACCTCGCCAATTTCGCAACGCAACGTTCGCTCAACTTCTTTATTGCTCACAACATTGAACGCTGCTTTCTCAACAGCTAGCCTGAGACGTGGCCCAGCCACCAAGACTATCTTAACGCAGTGAAGACTGTCTCTGCTTTGCGTGTTGTAAACGACTGTGTAGAGAGAGCCACCAAACTGGCGACGGATGTCAACCTGGCTCTCACAGGCGACGAAGAACAGCGCCAGCTCATCTCCCAAGTCGTAGAGTCGCATTGAGGGCTGATGCCTCAGGCTACAAAGACGAGGATGATGTATCTTTAATAAGGTATAACAGCTGTTCTGCTATGCACTTTTCATATGTGAGATTGTGTGTATGTTTATCATATTTCAAATGTTCATCCTGGAGTGCAATAAATCTGTTTCACTAAAAAGGTATGTATTGAGCTAGTTTTTATTAGGGGTGATACTTGTATAATTCATAGGTCACAGTGATAATTTTAGTAACATAGGTTCAGTAGATTTTGAGATATGGTGTTCTTAAATTTATCCCTATATTGCGATTTTACAAAAACTTTGGGTGCTTTGAGAGGTATTTTCCTCTCAATGGTTTTCTCTGAATTTTTAACATAGTTGTTTTCTCAGCCAACCTCACCTTTTTAGCCCATATGCATGATTGATTTTTTTGGCCACCCTAATATATATATATATATATATAGTTGAACTGCGCACATATATATATATATAAACCTTCTGTGGGCGACGACCTGTCTTGAACGACCGTGTTGGCTATACAGAAGGGGTGGTCGGTCAAGAAAGGTTCTACCGTAGGAGCGTACTATTACAATACTGTTCCTCCTAATCTCCTGTTGCCACGCCACATTTTAAACAGGCTGTCTACTCCTGATATGTCAACATAGCTATCTTAATATTATAATACATAATTATACTGACAACCAAATTGCGATGTATTTAATAAACCCGAAAAAATTTGTAATTTGAATGTTGCGCCCGAAAAATGTTAAAGTTATAAACGAAACATTC
Source organism: Paraescarpia echinospica (assembly GCA_020002185.1). NCBI lineage: Eukaryota > Metazoa > Annelida > Polychaeta > Sabellida > Siboglinidae > Paraescarpia > Paraescarpia echinospica. Next base: position 56,479,319 of record CM034538.1, on the reverse strand, counting down.
AAATTGTAAACAGCCGCTACTAGCAGTTATTGCGCAGGCGTACAACGGATTCAGCGAACGTCCAGCTAATGATTACCGCACCTGGCTGATTGCAGGTAAAGGGACAGACACATCCGTTGCTCGGTTCTTATCTCACCTGATCGTGACGTTGGGAGACGAATACTGGAGCACGCAGTCATCGGCCACTTTACAGTGCAGCTCGTCGAAGCCGATGTCGTCGGCGTCTGTCAACTTCAGCTCTCCAGACACCAACACGAACTGCTGCTTCCGGAAGTCGTTCAACGCCACAGACCCGTGCGGCGCACGCGCGAGGTACTCGATCAGCTTCGTCAGACCGTAGCATACCTACGTGGGACAGATCAATACTTTACGTTAGCGTTCATGCCTTCATGACAGAGGAATTATTTAAAGAATCTGTGATGTTGAGCCGGTAGGTGGTACGGATTTCTAGGATTCTCTGCATCCTAATTAAGAATAGTGAAATGGACACGTATGATGACTAAAAACAGTTTTGGCAAAAGGTTAACATTTCTGGTGGATGGCTTGCAGCATGTGTGCGTGTCGCTATGGGGATGATTCCTTGCCTATATTAACTAAATATTCTTGCTTTGGTAGCATCTAGCGCGGAGTCTCTCCTACAGCATCCGTGAAGAATGTGGCATCCGTTGGTTATCGGTCGGCAAAGGGTGAATATTTCTTGTTCAAGCCGTTAGATGTACAACGGCTGTTACTCGCCCTAGGTAAAGAGTGAATTTGCCATGGATTGAATGTGTTAGCCTTAGAGTTCATTATTCTGTGATTCTACAACTGGACACTGATTCTCTCTCTTTCTCTCTCTTTCTCTCTCTCTCTCTCTTTCTCTCTCTCTCTCTCTCTCTCTCTCTCTCTCTCTCTCTCTCTCTCTCTCTCTCTCTCTCTCTCACACGCACGCACGCACGCACGCACGCACGCACACACGCACACAGAAAACCAAACGCAAGATTGTGTGTGCAAGGGTGAGTGTGTGCGTGTGCATGTGTATGCGTTCGTGCGAGCGTAGGTGCGTGTGTGGTGCGTCTTGTGGGTGCGTACATGCCTGTGTTTATGTGCACATGCGTGGATGCTCACGTCTTTTAATATCTTAAACTGACACCGTTAATATTATAATTTATATATTGCGAACCCATACGTAATTACTGCATGCCAGTCAACTCTAAGGATGTATGTCGCATTAAATGCAATTGCTAAATCGGGGCATCGTTTTACCACAATTCAATATTAATTGTAGGTGTTTAGTTTCGTACAAGAATGTCCGTATGTGGCGCGCAACCAGAACCCGTGAATTTAATATGAACTACGATCTTGCACACTAGCCTACACAGAAGTATGCTCGGGGCAGATATGCCAGACAGCTGCATTAATGCATTACGTTGTTTCCGGGTTGCCAAGAAGGCAGACACTGATAATATATAGCAGTGTGCGTCTAATCGAACCACGGCTTGCCGTACTGACAGGACTACAACACGCGGTATTAGTAGGCCTGCGTTGTAGGATATCATGGTAGTCATGCTTGTGACACAATCTAACATATATACTAATAAAACAGTATGGAAAGTTCCATGAACAATACAATAATTAAACAATTCAAAAAATGGGCCAAGTGGCCCTGAAGTCCTTTGGACTAATACGTCTATATGTGACCCCGGTTGACCAAATGAGTGATAAGTCGGAAAAATTGTAACATTGTTTTTTTACATCCTTGTAAAGGTTTGGTAGGGAGCTTTACACGGTTTCAAAAAATATGACTGCTACAAAAATTGGCAAAGTTATGGAGCATAGAACATGGTAGGGATCAAAAAGTGAAAATGAAGAAAACGGCTGTTGAAGTTTTACATTATATATGCAAATGGATTGCATGGAAATATTACATGCATGACATTCAAATGTGGCACACAGTATGTAATATGTATGTTATGTTGAAATGATACACTGGAAGTACAAATGTGCTGCTACAAAGACTTATCAAGTTATGCCAGATTATGTCTTCATGTGTAAAACCAAGAGGACAGATTATCTGAGAGCAAAAGGTAAACTCACTGTTTGACACAGTTTAAAACCTACATGCAACTGTCCAGTTTAACAGGGGTCTAGTGGCTTAATGCTGTCTGTTGACACAAGCTACTGCCAGTGACCAATTACAGATTAGTCACAGTTTCCATCAAACAATAGCAGGCAGAGAATCTTGGCTCCACAGCTGGATGTAATACACAACCAGAGCCACCACTGATTCATGGTAAAGTAGATTAGCTCAATGCACCAACTAAGACAATACACAACACTGTGAGTGACAGTGTCCAAAGTGAGGCCTAAGCAGTGTCATCATTGCTGAATAGATCAATTAAACCTGCCAAGTGGGTGACATTCTGCACAAGTGTTCATTAATCCTTAGTAATTGTTCAGAACACCAGACTGACCACATACCTAAACAAAGCGAATGTAATAGGTGAAGAACAGGCAGTGTTCAAATAGGGGTATTGGTTGAATTGTATTTGTCTCGACGCAAAAGGCTTTATTGTGCCTTCATCGATTATAAGAAAGCTTTTGATTTAGTAGACCGGTCCTCCCTGTGGTCTAAGATAATTTCATGCGGTATTAATGGTATTGTGTTGAAACATGTACAAAAATGCTAAATCATGTATAAATGAGGGCCAGGCTGTGTCAGCCTTCTTCTCATGTGTAGAGGTATGGCAAGGAGAAAACTTGTGTCCTTTGTTATTTGCTATTTACCTGAATAATTTTGAACACTGTTAGTCACAATTATAACGGACTTGACATGGCAGCTGGTTAAATTTACAACAACCTTAGTGATGATGATGTAGAAAATGTATGTTCTACTATGTGCTAATGACACTAGAATGACTCAATCAAATACAGATTTCTTGCTTGTGTATAGCGGAACTATGTCAACTCTTCTAATGGTTGACATTTGGTTGTTTCAGGTGTCAACTATGTTGTGAATCTGTAATTATTAGTCTATATTGATACAATTGATTTACACAAGGCATGGCAAGCGTAAACAGAACAGTAGAATGCATTTAATATAAATAAAGTGTAGGATAGTTCACTCTATAGTTGTCCAGAATATTAATTTTCTATGTTTGTCACCTACAGGTTTCTACAGACAATACATCTTTAACCAACAGACACCACAGTCACACCATTTTATAATAATTAAATGAACATCAAAATAAACACAACTTGCAATGATAGAAAATCAATAGTTTTGAAGATACAGTTTAAAAGTGTTAGGCAACTGTTCAGTCTAACAGGGGTCAAGTGTGTCTACTCTGCCTGGGTGCTGTGACCAATTAAAGATTAGTCAAGGTCTCAATGGACTGGGCTGTAGAGATTAGTCACAGCTGTTGACTTTGTGGCACAATACACATCTACTGTTGGGGGTGGTCTCAAGGGCCCTTCTCAAAACCACATCACTAGATAATGTAAACCTTTTGCACTTTGGGGGCCCCTTAGGTGCCCTTAGAATGATTCAATCAAATACAGATTTCTTGTATATAGTGGCAGCACCCTAAGATACATCTACGCAAAATTAGAGAAAAAGTTGCTGAACGGTTTCTGAGATACGGCAGCTAATGGCGGACGGCGGACGGCGGACGCAGAGTGATGACAATAGTCCCTTGGACCTTCGGCCAAAGGACTAAAAAGCATTATTCCATGACGGTATTTTTAGTGGTTGAACAATATATCGAAGCAAAGCGATAGTTGATGTGGCAACGTAATACTATCATCGTTAATATAATACTATCGATAGTATACTGAACTATCGACAGTAATGATACCTCATCTTTGCGTCACGTTATTAGATCTACTGTTGGTATACGTTCTTTTTGAAGTTTATTTTGGAATTATACTTATTCGTTGGCTTAACATCAACAACCATCGACCATAGCAGCCCCATTCAAGTGCTCACCATTTTTGAATTAACTGCCTCCAATACCACGCGATGGTCATCAACAATAACGTTATGGTTTGCGGTTGCTTGGTACTATCGCGGTATCATTGCAATAGTCACGCCACTATCACCATAGTATTGCAATAATAATACAGCTAATGCCGTACTATCACTAAAAAACTATCGCCAATAGATATTTTGAAAACAAAACGTTAGGGTCTACGCTGTGACCGCCAAAACCCAGCGGGTGGTCGGCGGCATCGTGACAACAGAAACCCTGATAACCAGGCGGAGTTTCAAGTCTAGCATGCGTACCGATTCTCTTGTTTCACAGTAAAAAGGTTGTATTTATTTCTCCCATTTATATGCTGTCACCTCATTTGGAAAATAAAACCGCCGCCAGTCTTAGGTTCCTCTAACGCATAAAGGAAACTCTGAAATCGCGATTATATTATGCATGAACCAAGAATAGTTCGGTCGGCTGAGTGACATGATCTTATGCAAGATGAGCTGAGGTTGTTTACACGCGCCGTTGGATTGCAGCGTTCACATGCGATTTACGTCACTAGATAATCACAATACGAGTGACAAGATTAGCTAATTACGTAAAATGACGTCATTGTTACGATGCATCCCGTCGTGTAGACACAGCTTTACCAGACATGCGGCTTCCAAACCGTGCATTCCTGGGCCCGGTTTCATGAAACGGCTAAGAACGTTCTTAACGCTACGTTGATTGTCTTAATAAATTACGCGATTTTTTAAATATGAGCAAACACAGAAAATATTATTATTATTATAATTGCGTAACTTTAAATACGCTTCATAAAACCGGCCCCTGCATGCGAGCACATATTTTGCACGACCGCTCATCTATGTGCACATGCGATGTACGATGCCTCCTTACACCCGCAACGTGCAATCACTGCCAACTTGTGCAATACTGCATTGCGTTGAACTGCGACTGTCGAATCAATCATTCGCTACGTGCACCCTGGCCGATAAGGCTAATTGCGTGAGTTCGCAGGTGCATCCGGTCTGTCAACGCGACATAGGCCACTGGCGGTGAACGCCAGCAATGTGGTATTTATCGGCAGACCGATGTATTTCACCAATCTCATTATGCAGTATAACTTGGCATATCAACAGTTCATATTAAGTTGTAAATTCTACGCAATGATGAGGCAGGGATGACCGCGTTTAAATTTGCTTAATAATGCAGTAGGCTAATCCATACAATTATACGTCAAGTGGTTGGCGCATAAGAACGTCAATCCGTGAACTAACGCCTTGTGTCAATACTTCACAAACGAAAGACCATATTCGACTAGCGTATAACCTATAATGTTTAAGAATTCCCGTGTCAAACTGCCTCACACATTGTTAGTGAACGTCATTTCTGTTAAACCCCTCCATGCAACCGCTGACTGACTAGACATCATCATCAGTAGCTTATCGACCTAATGAAAGTGGATATATTCGTTGACGCGTTGACCGATCATAGACTTAAGTAACGACCTATCGTTTTGTTTGGGACAAGCGTAAAAATAGCGCTTGCTCTTGAGACAGGTAGGACGGGTAACAATGGGTATTTCATTAAACATTACTACTACTACTACTACTACTACTACTACCTACTACTACTGCTGCTGCTAATGCTGCTGCTACTAATGCGTACACATACACGAGTCGTCCAAAACTATTAGGACTAACAAAAACGAGGACTGCCACATCCTCACACAGCAGATAAACAGACAAGGCCATTACGGTGTTCTATTAAAAAGGCTCTGCACGCACCGTGCTCTCGTCGAATGTGTATGTATGTATGTCAACGCTGACGGGATATACGACTGAGCGTGTTTCGGTGTATATTTAAGATCACGCTGTTTTCCCTCCCAGACAAAACAAACTATGGATCCGCATAGCAAACGCAGTCATACATGTGTCTAGCTATCGATATTCTTATAGGGCATAAATAAGCTTGTTGTGGACACACGGATGCTGGTATTATTTGTAGCATAATATAGTTTCAACTGTTACCACGTTAGTTACCATTGTGTATCATTATATCACTATTCACACAACGTACACACACGGTTCGATGTGCTCAATGTTCAACGCCCGTCGGACCTAAGCCCCAGCTGTTTGAGCATACGCGACATTAACTTCCGGTGTGCCTATGTATCCACTGTCGTCCGTCTAAATATGCGCCGTTTCTCCCGTCAGCGAAAATCAATAGTGACTGAGATGTGAGCGGCCCGTTGGCAGACGGTTCCATCGATCGGCGCGCTTCTCTCTCCGCCAGTGCAACGGCTTCGCAACTGATAATCGGCTCTGACATTCTCGGTGAACATGAGACGAAGCAAACTCTTGAATCCCGCTGAACTACGCTATTTTTTAAACATGTTCTGTATTCGCTAACATGTGCTATATTCAGAGAGAGAGAGAGAGAGAGAGAGAGAGAGAGAGCGAGAGCGAGAGCGAGAGCGAGAGCGAGAGCGAGAGAGAGAGAGAGAGAGCGGGAGGTGTGATGGAAGGAGGGGACGGGAAACCAACGGCGACCTCAATGTATGTAGGCAGAGTAAGTGAATGAGTGAGGGTGTACCTACTCTCAGCCTATCTTCCCACGACATCTGAAGCAATCGGATGAGATCGATAGTTTCGCCTAGTTCTGTCGCTACTTTCACCAGCGTGTCCGGCCCTCCGTCATAGGCAGACGATGTGACACAAGAACCCAACACCTGAAGGGTTACACATAAGGTGATTAACATATGTATGTATGATGTATTTTCCTAAACACATTCACACAAACAATACGCACACACTAACGTCTTCAATCATGTTCTACACATGTTATATACTTTTAGTAAAGTACAACATAATCAGTTATGTTTTCCTGATATTAAGTCAACGGTTATATATATAGGGCTTATTTTTGGAATAGTATAAATCATACATACAAAATAATCAAACAAGTATAACAATCGGTGATAGAATTTGCGATTCTAGGCTGACGGCGGAACCAGTTAATGTTGTAACCAGTTGGTTTAATTGATAATAATAAAATAAGTAGGCCTACTTATTAAATGAACTGGTCGCTCTCAAACACACAAATAGTTGTATAAACAATGTAATAACAATTTCACGTGTAACATGTTGATAAAGTTTGTATAATAGACCAGATATGTAAAATGGAACAAAAACAATATTAAATAGTAAATGTTAAATTAAATTGTATAGCAAACATTTGGTGATCCCAACTACTGATAATATATAGGGTATGATTACACATATGAACGTGTGTTTCGTAATGAATTAAGGTTCTGGTAGAACTTCATACCCATTTACAACAATTGGTTTTAGTGATAATACAAAACTGTGTAGGTTGTTTTTGTTTTGAGTGATAGTTGGAATTGTATTCCAGATCAACGGACCTTTACATAACAAACTGTTTGACAATCTTACAGTAGAAGTTGTGGAAGAACGTATATGCGAAGTTTGTCTAGTTCCGTGTGTGTGTATGTCACATGTAAATGTAGAAATATTGGATAAAGTATTTGGTAGACTCCCGTTAATTATACATACATTTTCCAACTTCAATTTCATATATATATATCTTGTAATTTTATAAAATTTAGGCACATAAAGAGGGGATGCGAGTGTTCCAAATAATTTATTTTAAGTATGGAACGAACAATTTTTTTGCATAATAAATAATTTTGTGAAATGAGTTTTGTAAGTGGATCCCCATAAAATGAGTGTGTGTCAAGTGGGGGTAAACTAAAGTATATTGCATTGTTTTAAGGGCAGAAACAGGAAGATGGCGGTTAATGTTATTAATTGCGTATAAAGCACTGGCTTGTTTATTTATGCATACATTTATGTGTTCCTGCCAATCAAGTTTGTCATCAATATGAAGGCCTAGAAATTTTACACATTTTCTATGCTGAATTATTTTATTAGACATTGATAAGAGTAATTCTTCACTCTGAGAAGGACGGGATCTACTGAATAACACGCATTTTATTCTTGGAAATATTTATAGATAATTTATTCACATGAAACCAGTCAGCCAATACGTTAAGTTCGTTAGTCATATCTTCATATATATTATTTATTTGTTTTCTAATCTTGTATATAGTAGTGTCATCAGCAATTAATATAGTTTTGCACTTTTTTTTATACAAAAAGGAAGGTAATTTATGTAAAAAATAAACAAGAGCGGACCGAGGATGGTCGCCTGTGGGACACCGTATGTAATATCTTGCTGAAGCGAATCATTATTATTGAATGTAACTTATTGTTTCCGGTTCGAGAGATAACTCTTAAACCATTTGATTGGAGTACCCCTTATTCCATAGTATTCAAGTTTATGTAATAAGATTTGGTGATCAATTGTATCGAATGCTATACTCAGATCCAGGAAAATGCTAAGGACCGAGTCTTTTTTCCAGAACTTTTATGACATCACTAGTAAGTGCGTATAACATTTATTGTTGGATGTTTTTCACAAAAAAACATATGGGTTATTGTTCAATATTTTGGTTTTTGGTATAAAATCACAAGTCCTTTTATGTAAAAATTTTCCCAGTATTTTAGAAATTAAGGGTATCAAAGATATGGTTCTATAATTAGACATTTCATCTTTAGCATTTGACTTATAGACAGGTATAATTTTCGCTATTTTCAATTCATCTGGTACTATTCCCTCAACTACTTACTTGTTTATTAAAATAGCTATTAGTAGAGCTATTTGCTCACCGAATAGTTTTACAACAAGCGGACAAGCGGTTCGATATGTCACCTTTTATGATACGTGTTATTTTACTTTCACGATGTCCTTATAGCGGAATTTGTTGTCACAAAAGATATTGTATCACTACAGGTAATGCATAATGTTGATGTTAGTCTGGGATTATGTTTACTGTGATATCGGCACGATAGATTAAGGACGTTAACATCGAGTCTTTGTATTGGTGTACAACATGCACGGGCAGGGTAACTCACCTTCACAACGTGTGGATGTTTGAGAGCTCGTAGAAACAGCAGCTCCTTGAACAGATACATAGACGCCCTATCATAGCAACGTTTTTGTCCGAGTCCCTGCTCCTGTAGACACCGACCCATCAACTCAGACCCGAGATCCACCATCTTAACTGCGACGTCACTTCCGTCTAGCGTAGTCCTATACACGGCTTTGTTCCAGCCGTGTGCGATGAAAGCTACACTCGACATATTTTGCATTCGTTCACAGTCAGACGTCTGCGAGAGGATCCGTCGGAGGTCTGTCGTCGTGAGAGACACGACAACGTCATCAAAACCGTCGACAACGACGCCTTTGCTGATACCGGTCACTTGTCGTTTGCGAACTTCCGGTGACAACACGTACGCCGGAAGTTGGACTGTGTCTGTCTCGTCGGTGGCGGAATCGATGCGGCGAGCGAATGTGCGCCTCGATAACGTGCTGTCGTACATATTGCGGAAGCTGCCGTGAAGGATTAAAAGGTTGGCGAAGAGGAAGAGAATGACGAAGGCGGAGCAGAGGAACGACGCCAGAGTGGCGCGGTTCTTGCGTCGTGGCCACATTATACGTTGTCAGCCTCCACACAGTCGAATCCGCCATCGGTTGTCGTCGTCGTCCGCGTTAGTCTAGGTCTGCCTCTGACGCCAGAAACACCTTGGCGAAATTCCCACATCATCTGTAATACAGTTTATAGATACATGCATACATACATACATGCATACATACATACACACACATACATACATACATACATACATACATATATACATACATACATACATACATCCATGCATAGTACATACGAAACATAAAAGTAGCACGTTTAATGAGTGCTATGACTAACATTGATAGCACTCATTTATTAAGACGGTTCTACAATAGCTTTATCAAAGCATGCCTTACCCCAAACCAATTCTATATCTGCGCTGAAACAATGTCGGTTAGCAGGATCTCCAACTCTGTAACGTCTGTACCCCACACTCAAATTTTGGCTGTCCACATGTTAACACAACAATATAAAAAATATTTGTACTGTTAGCTTTGAAACTATTAATTTCAATATTTGCAGAAAAGATGGCGGTCATGCAGGCGACTGGCAGTCGTCGCGAACATCGCCCTGTTCACGTCTGGCACATGCTATTCTTCCATACATAAAAAATACGAAATCTAGTGAGACAATAGACAACCTCTAATGGGAGTGTACGATTATTCACGAAAAGCGAAAATGACAACGTATTGATGTAAGTGTGAAGAAGGTGGCGATGGCTAAAATGACTCACTGATCAGCGGCCGAGATAGCTTAATCAATAATCCATTCTGCACCCAAGTGGACGACTCTGTACTGAAATAGGATTTCTGACAGCTACCTGCTTAATGGAGTCATGATACGTTTCGTTGTACGAATAATAACATGTTTTCAAATAAGTAATTGAAAAACAATATGAAGTGTGTAAATTCCACAATGCAACACTAGCATTAAAAATGTTTAACCCGTCCGTCGGACAAATTTGCCCAACAAAAATATGCTTGTATCGTCAACTTTCTCTCCAGGCTAAGTGATAACGTTTTTTTTACAAACTAATGCCAGATAATATATCAGAAAAATAATATTGAACAAAGTCCCCGGTTAACCAAGGAGACATATCTGATGATCTATACAGTACACTTGTGTATAGAACTATATATCCCGAGGAAGAATATATATTAAATCAATATCTCATTTGACGCATATAACCATAGTGGCCCCGGGTGCTGTGTTGGTGCATTCGTATATAATACAGCAGCCTGTAACTTGCTAACCCAATGTACGTTCATACTCAAACTGATCCCAAATAACAACAGTCCGATATGTTGTCGACTACGTTGTTTATTTGTTCATTAATTCGCTTCTACGTGATATTAGTAACCTATCCTATCACGCGTATTTAACACATGAAAAAATGACGGACCCGTTGAACAAATTAGAAATAGTTTGTAGTATAAAATATATACTAGTAACTACTGGTAATAAATAGATAAACACAAAGGGCCGTGGAAAGAAAAGTGTTCAACATCAAGCTAAAAGATCAAATAAAAAACGAAACCCCCAGCAGGAGAATATATCTGTATTAAGAACTGATCTACTATCGAACGAATGTAGTGTAGCAAGAAGAGGAATCCATAAAAGAGAGTCTGGCTACACGTAGACCCGTACCTGTATTCTTCTTCGATTGGATAGGCAATCGTTTTTTGCGCCTGAAAACAAACGACAATATGAGTTTCATAAATTAAATAAGAAATAGCTTTACACTAGATCCATGCACCCGAAAGCATATCTGTGTTAGTATTTTGCATATCCGCGTTAGTGTTTGGCGTTTTGCAACAATACATTACTTTTCAATCTCATTGCAACCATAATTACAACGTCATGTGAGGATGGGAGTTGTTTGAGAACACAAGATTATGGGGTTTCATTAATCATAGATGCCCACGAGCTCGTGTCACGTTTTGTTGTTTTTATATATAGGAGGATACGAGCTCTTTCTAATCTCTTTCTTTCTAAGTTGTATTTGAGGCTTTGCCCAACAAAACTGGACCCAGCGAAATATTAACATTTGTAAAAGAGGCTTAATCTGAACCGTTGTTTAATCGAGGACCAGGTGCTATAGCAACAGGGCATCTTTACCACAGTGGCATAGATTAATGTGCAGCCGCGAGTAAGACATCGATTGTGGTTACTTTATTATTATTCAACAAAGAACTGTTGAATAATTCCAGCATATATTCTTGACTGGCAGCATTTCGTTTGATCCGTGCAATTAGTAGAAAATGCCTTGGACGTGCTACGTGATCGACATGCAACTGACATCAGCACGCCAGAATGGGAAACCATCAACCGAGCTGCAAGCACGTTTGAACGACACTTCTCATCCATTTTAAAACAGGGTCGTGTTGTTAGTCTTATCGGGTTACCAAAGTCGTTAGAGGGTGCAAAGTAACACAAAACACCATTATTTTTAACCAGCAAAACCGTGCGACTCGAGAAAATAAACTACTCGTTTGTAGTGGTTCTGGTAATGTAAAGTTAGAGAGTATTCCACAACAACTTACTTTTTGCAGTGTTCAGTGAAAAAGATAACCTACTACAGTGTAGCTGTCATCAAAGTCAGTTTCTGTCAGTCCACAAAACGTACGCATTGTGCTCGCCGACAAAAACATGCCATTTATCCTGCGTATGAGATAAGTTATATAAATATTATTCGTCTGAAGACGGGTACTTTTATCGATTCTTCTTGTATGCGAATGATAGCAACGTAAACTTTGGTCTTTGTAGTCTAGCTTCCCACTTCAAGTAATTCCAATTTGGTGGACTGGACGAAGCGATTGTTAACATAAGTTCAGTAACATAATTATTTGAACATATGAAAAGTGTCTCGTTACGCTGGGTCATGGAGACAACTTTATATAATGATATACTACAAGCGGTGACATCAGTCTCGTCTAATGGGTAAATTCCGAATTGCTGTTGAGAAAATCCCCGAACTGCCACTGCCAACTGCAGCTGTGTCTAAAATTCTCGATCAATTTCTGCCAAAAAACACATGACGTTGTCGTATTCTGCAAATGTCAGTTTACAGCTGTGGAGCAGTCACACTCGTTAGACCCCGCTTGTCTTTACTTGTGGCGGTGTTGTTGTCCGTGAATCAATGACCTGTACACCATATACACGGTGTGTGTACACACACACTCACACACACACACACACACACACACACACACACACACACACACACACACACACACGCACGCACACACATACACATATAATTATATATATATATTACATATTATATCACGTACGCACAGGCGTACATCTGTGAGTTTTGAATTCCTTATAGTAGTTACGTGAGACTACCAAAGCATATTTAGGATCTAAGTAAAAATAAATAAAAGTCGTAATTACGAGATTAAAAATGGCCCAAGAGGCCCTGAAGTTCTTTGGATTAATACGTCGATATGTGACGCCGGCTGACTAAATGAGTGATAAGTCGAAAAAATTGTAACTTTGTTTTCTTACATTCTTGTAAAGGTTGTGTAGCGTGCTTTACACAATTTCACAAATTATGACTGCTACAAAAATTTGCGAAGTTATGGAACATTGAACATGATAAGGGTCAAAAAGTAAAAATGAAGAAAACGGCTGTTGAAGTTTTATATTATATATGCAAATGGATTGCATGGATATATTACATGCATGACATTCAAATGTGGCACACAGTATGTATGTTATGATGCAATGACACACTGGAAGTACAAATGTGCTGCTACAAAGACATAGCAAGTTATGCCAGATTATGTCTTTATTTGTAAAACTAAGAGGACAGATTATTTGAGAGCAAAAGGTAGACTAAAGAAAAAAAAATGACGAAGCTAATGCAAAGTTAAGAGAATTGGCTAGTGGGTATAAATGCTTTATAAAATAAATATCAAAATGCTACCATAAACAGTTACATGAAAACTTGCACAACCTAAAACATAGCAAGCCTGCAGAATACTGGGATGTACTTAATAAAGCAAGTAACAGCAGTGAAAAATGTGGAAATATTTCACTGGGTAAGTTTATGAACCACTTTGAAAAACTCGGTGAAAAACCTGAAAGTGAAACTGCAGCTAAACTGCAAATCAAAAAACTCAAAAACAAAAAGGCATGTGGTATTGATAATGTTATAAATGAATACTTAAACAAAACAGGACCAGGCTGTGTCAGCCTTCTTCTCATGTGATGTAGAGGAACAGCAAGGCGAAAACTTGTCTCCTTTGTTATTTGCTATTTACCTGAATTTTGGACACTGCTAATCATAATTATAAGGGACTTGACATGGCAGCTGGTGAAATTTACAACAACCTTAGTGATGATGATGTAGATAATAATTTTCTTCAAAATGTGTGTTCTACTATATGCTGATGACACTTGATTGATTCAATCAAACACAGATATCTTGTGTATAGCGGAACTACGTCAACTCTTCTAATGGTTGACATTTGGTTGTTTCAGATGTCAACTATATTGTGAATCTGTAATTATTAGTCTATATTGATACAATTGATTTACATAGTACCATGTCTACACAAGGCATGGCAAGTGTAAACAGAACAGTAGAATGCATTTGATATCAATAAAGTGTAGGATATTTCACTCTATAGTTGTCCAGAATATTAATTTTCTATGTTTGTCACCTACAGGTGACAATACATCTTTAACCAATAGACACCACAGTCACACCATTTTATAATAATTAAATGAACATCAAAATAAACACAACTTGCAATTATACAAAATCAATAGTTTTAAAGATACAGTTTAAAAGCTGCAGGCAACTGAGTTTAACAGGGGTCAATTGTGTCTGCTCTGCCTGAGACCAATTAAAGATTAGTCAAGGTCTCAATGGAACAATGCAGAGTGGAATGAGGCCGGGCACAGTTTCTGGCACAATTCACTACATCTACTGTTGTGGTGGTCTCAAGGGCCCTACTCAAAACCACATCACTAGATAATGTAAAACTTGTGCACTTTGGGGGCCCCTATGATACATCTATGCAAAATTTGAAAAAAAACGTTGAACAGTTTTTGAAAAAATAGGCAAAATGTGACAAGCTCAGTATGGTCAACATATTTCATTGCAACAACATACTAAAAGGTATCATCATGTAGATAATCCAATGCTCTTCAAAATAACACTTACTTGTACTTATAGAAAATTATAAAACTACCATGCATCTTTTTTTTTGGAATCTAGGTCAAGCTTCTGAGGAAACAGATACTGTATAGAAGTAACATGCTGCATGCTAATGGGTTAACAGGGGTCTAGTGCATTCTGTGTGTTGACACAAGCCTCTGCCTTTGACCAATTATAGATTAGTCACAGTTTCCATCAAACAATAGCAGCCAGAGAATCTTAGCTGCAGTGGGGTGGGATGTTGTTGGAAAAGGGTTTAGCTTTTTGGAAGGCCCTGAGATGCCCTTAGAATTATTCAATCAAATAAAAATGTCTTGTGTAGAGTGACACTACCCTAAAAGACAGCTATGCAAAATTAGAGGAAAACTTACTGAACAGTTTTTTAAATAACAAAAAAGACAACCTCTGATCCATGCAAGAAACATACTCCGCATGTGACAGATGTTGTTGGAAGAGGGTTTGCCATCAAGTTATAAATAGAGCTGCTGCTGTAAAGGACAATTTAGTTAGCAAATTTAGCATTTTAGGGGACCTTTGATGCCTTTAGAATGATTCAATCAAATACAGATGTATTGTCTATAGTGGCACTACCACATGAAAATGTTTACGCAAAATTAGAGAAAAGGTTACTTAAGAGGTTTTGAAAAAATAGGCAAAATGTGAAAATTTACCAGTTTTTGGGTCCTTTTTGGGGGTCATTATGTGCCCTTAGAATGATTCAATCAAATACAGATTTATTGTGTACAGTGACACTACCACATGAAATGTATATTAGAGAAAAAGTTGCTGAAAATTTTTTGAAAAAAATAGGCAAAATGTTACATTTTTACCAGTTTTTATTAGGTCCTTGGACGCCCTAGGGAGCCCTTAGAATGATTCAATCAAATACAGATTTCTCGTGCATAGTGGCAGTGCCCTAAGATATGTATATGCAAAATTAAAGAAAAAGTTGCTGAACGGTTTCTGAGATATGGCAGCTAACGGCGGACGGCGGACGACGGACGGCGGACGGCGGACGACCGACGGCGGACGCAGAGTGATGGCAATAGTCCCTTGGACCTTCGGCCAAATGACTATAAAGTCATTATTACGAAATTAAAAGTCGTAATTACGAGATTAAAAAGTCGTTATTAATATAAATAATATTAATATATAAATTCATCAATGCACGTTTGAACCGCATTACGTTGTGATCAGATAAAACAGCATTAAAACATCTACACTACCATGCTTATTAGTTTATCATAAGTATGTATATTTGCTTATATTTTTAACAGACAGTCACACTGACAGACGGACAGACCGACGGGCGAGCGGGCGAGCGGGCGAGCGGGCGAGCGGGCGAGCGGGCGGGCATACATACATACATACTTACTTACATACACACATACATACATATATATATAGATATATATATATTATATATTATACATAAAAATACATGTCAAATTCCTATCCCGCAGAGACGCTACAATCAAAATGTATAGAATATTATAGAAGAGAATATTTTACCAAATAGACTCCCCACGAATAATCCTGCATCCGTTCAAAGCGGATTTTGCTAATGCCATTTTACCGCAGAAACGTTACAATCAAAATGTATAGAATATTATAGAAAATAGTAATTATGACTTAAATGTCGTAATTACGACTTTTAATCTCGTAATTACGACTTTTATTTATTTTACTTAGGACGTCTAAAATGGCAACTCCGACACAAAACGTTATAATGCTTTGGCACTCTCGCACCAAGTCGTGTGTTTGTGTGCGTATGCGCGCATGCGTGCGTGTGTGTGTGCATTTTTGCATGTGCATGTGTGTAACTTATTGGACACTTATGAGAACCATGCTGTGAGATGGTGCTTTAAGACAGAATGTAATTGTTTCAGGATGTGCTGTGCGAGCATTTCGTAATCCCATGCAATGAGTCACGCTCAAGCAGATTGCAAGATTTTTTACGAGCAGCCTATCACCAAATGTCATACTACTGTAAACGCTGTCAATGCCCCACGTCGTATACGCATTCCACTGATACTGTGTCTAATTAATGGCAGATGTGTCGGGTATATTAGCTAATTGTGGCATCAAAATATGAAGTGCAGCTTCGCCAACCAAAGCAAATATTAGACGGACCGAGAAGGAGTGTGAAGTGAAAATTACGGATGTTAGCCAGAACGGTAAGACATGTTTGATGGCGGGACTGGATTCGCAGTTCGGGTTAGTACGCATGCAGCCTACTCGAGTTGCCACTGTCGTAATTCATCCATCATCAAATATGTTGTAATGTGTATGGTTCTTATATTTACTAAATTTATTAAGATATATGATTGAATGTTGACATTATAATGGCACATTTTGAAGGAGATCCTGTGTACCATAAAATGCCTGCCACCTTGTAACTTGTAGTGTTCGAAATTACTGCCTGTGTGGAAATGTCATTTCAAAACAGTATCACACAATTGTTTTGTAATTTATTTGAGAACCGTATAGAGTGTTTGTTTTGAAATTTATTTTAAAAAACCTTGGTCAGTTGAAAACACTGACTTGTAGGAATTTCAAAACACTACCCAATTTCAAAACATTGTAGTCTTTTAAGCTAGCCGCACACCGTCCCAATTACGCACGATTATCTACGCTGCAACTGTCGAAATGCGTCGGATCGTAGACATTCGGGCAGTGTGCGGCGGGCTTTATATTCAGTGCTTTAAGCATAACGTGATATGTAAATACACGTTTACACGTAGTGTTTTCCAGGGTGAGTGTTTTGAAATTGCTGCGCCGGTCTAGAGATCCGAGATCCGAGATCCCGAGATCATCAACGTCTTGGTCTGGCAACACTCACACTCAACAAGTGCTCGCCAGCATGACCGTCATCTTTTCAATAAATATCGAAAAGCGATGCGATGCGAACACACCAGGATTCGGATTTGCGATACAAATGTAGTTAAAACGCCATATATTAATGTGTGGACCACCAAACTTTAGTGGGATTACCAACTTTACAAAGTTGAAGGTAATGCCAACCACCAGCTATTAAACTTAAGTAAAAATAGGAACAATTCTTCTAAATAATGCAGTCAGTAACGTCGTGTATTTGGACGGTCCAATTATAACAATAATACTTACTTTATACAGCGCCACATCCAATGTAGTTCACAACGCTTTAGAGAGATATGTAGAAAAATTAGAAAATATTGTTAAAAATAATACATATTAATAAAAACAATCTTTTTGAAATCATAGATAAATTGTGTATAACATATTGCTATGAAATAATAAAAATAATGATTAAGAAAATAAAAATTAACATATAATATTGATCTAAACATTGACCACAGTAAAACTAGCAGAATATTGACATAACAAATCATATAATAATAATAGCTTGTCTTTTCTGTTATTTCAAAAACTATTTAGTAAGTTTTTTTTCTAATTTTGCATAGACGTCTCTTAGGGTAGTGTCACTGTGCACAAGAAATTTGTATTTGATTGAATAATTCTAAAGGCATCTCAGGGCCTCCCAAAAAGCTAAACCCTTTTCCAACAACATCCCACCCCACTGCAGCTAAGATTCTCTGGCTGCTACTGTTTGATGGAAACTGTGACTAATCTGTAATTGGTCATTGGCAGAGGCTTGTGTCAACAGACAGAATGCACTAGACCCCTGTTAACTCATTAGCACTCAGCATGTTACTTCTATACAGTATCTGTTTCCTCAGAAGCTTGACCTAGATTCCAAAAAAAATGCATGGTAGTTTTATCATTTTCTATAATTACAAGTAAGTGTTATTTTGAAGAGCATTGAATTATCTACATGATGATACCTTTTAGTATGTTGTTGCAATGAAATATGTTGACCATACTGAGTTTGTCACATAGGCATCAATAAGTTAAGCTAAAAAGTAGAAGACAAATAAATAAATGGAGTTAGAACGTCAGTCATGTTAAAAGTGTTGGCAGTGAATTATACATAATATGCCGTAGTAAATAAATGTGTTTTCGAGGTGGGGGTGTAACAGAAAGTCGTACAATGGCTGTGAGTCAGCGCCAACGAACGTAACATGGTCTTTAGCCTTCTCGACAACGATCGAGTCACCGGATGTCTGCTTCTTGTCAGCGTGTCAACTTGTCACTTGTCGCCGTCTCGCGAGCGCCATACGACGCTCATTATAGGCCGGCGAAGCCAACATTTCCATCGCTGCTATAGCGCGTGTTCGAAAATAGTCAGCAAAAATGTAGGCGCTTTTTAATATAGGCCTATTGGCCTAACAATATTACGAGTCTTGCCTGCGACATGGGCAAGGCAAATAGGCAAGGCAAATAGGCTAATAATATAATGTCAGTGTTTATTCCAAGGGTGAATCTGAAATACCGAAGTTGTTCTCCTCCTCCTTGTTCCCGACTGTACAGGGGTATGGGTCAGGTACAATATTGCCGAACCACACGCTCGCTGTGTTCTTTCGTTCCAAAGTAAACGTGGCATTAGGAAAATCCGCTTTGAACGGATGCAGGATTATTCGTGGGGAGTCTATTTGGTAAAATAATATCTTCTATAATATTCTATACATTTTGATTGTAGCGTCTCTGCGGGATAGGAATTTGACAATGACTTCTAGAGTATAGTGTCTCATTCGCGGAGCGTCTGAACCTACGGAACCGAGGCGTACAATATGTACTGCACAATGTACACAAGCATAACATACGTGCCTTTCTCGTATTACTTGAACGCAATGATATTAGCTATCAATCTATAACTACATCAGACGATATTGTCTTAGTTGCACGCTTGATCCCTCGAAATGGTTTCTCGTAAATTCGGTCGCAAGCCGAGCACGGCCGCAAAATCTTTTCACATTTCAGATAGTTCACGTTGAGCTAATAGAACATGCAAAAATGTATCACGAATGTATCAAGGTCATGCCTGAGCGACTGTAGAAATATTTGCAAAAAACTAATTGGATATTACGTATATTTGCATTAGACCTAACGTCGGTCATGCCAGAGCGATTGCAAACAATTTGCAGAACAATAGGATATTACGCGTACCAACATTCGTAAGCGAAACTGCACGTACACCCAGACATCGTCTGCTATCGGCTTACCGTCTAATCACGTACGCCTAAATTGACGTAACGTGAGACGTTGTGTACCAAACAAAACGTCTGCAAACCACATTGAAAACTATTCATTAATCATCTTTAATGACAAGAACGGGAATCGAATATAATGGAACATTCTTTAAAATGTGTGCTAATCTCATCGTAATAATTGAAATTGGGGTTATTTCCAATTCCAACACTTAAATTAATGTTAACATGCCTAGCTGCTTGAGTGGCTTTAACAGAAATCGCTGGCCCTATAGGCTACTGGTCCGATGCAGCTATAGGCCTATAATAGGCTATAAGAAATAAAAGCGCGTCGCGACAACATACTTGCCGCCTGTAGCCAGTGTAGGCATAGGCCCTACGCACGTGTTCCTCGAATGCACGCACCCGTTAAAAGAATCTTCCATTATTGCTTTCACGCATAGGCAACAATAAATAATGTATCGTCGTTGAGCGTCTTACCTTGCCTCTTGCAGGCTATCGGCGTAACAGAACACTCGTTTCTCGGGCTCTGTCAACACACAGAGCAGCTGTCCACGGCTCCAAACTGTTGCAGTTGCAATTACATTCCGTCACCATCGGAGAACCATAAATCCTATGGAAACGTACAAACAAAATTACTTATAGGACTGCGCGAAGCTGCGGCGACATAACCATATGTGTGCGCGGTTGCGGCGCCGATGTTTCAGGGGTGGCGGCTAGCGGCTGGCGCTGTGACGCCGATATGCGGCCGACGCGAGCAGCACCGTCGCACTCTTTGTTATGTAATCCTAGTCGTCCGCCAGTTGTCCGTCACTCACTTATCGCCGATGTTGATGTTATAATTTCTTGCGCACGCTCAAAACGCTTAATCAGGTTATGCGTCGTCATGGCTACGCGGAGATAGCGCCGCCGGGACGCGACGCCTGTCAGTCGCACGGCGGGCGGGCGGCACAGATTTCGTGCTTCTCGAGTTTCTGTTATTCTTCGCCTGCGAGGTGCGTCGCGGGTTTCGCCGAGTCTCGCGCCGGGTAATTTTTGGAGGTTAGCTAAAAATGGTGCTTTATTCTCGTACGATGGTGTAGGTCTGCCCCAACATCATGGCTCGGGTTTTGTTGACCTGTAGAATGTTCAACGCAACGTAGTTGTTTGAATTAGTGAAAAATATACATAATATGAATTATAATGATCCGCGAAGTTTAGGGGATTACCTGCATGAAGAGCCTGAGCCCTAAATAATCAATGTCAATCACACCAGAAACACTGCTAAAACACCGAGTAGCCAACATCGTAATGGTACATTGGATGCCATCAAACAACATATTGATGAAACATCAATCCAACGTTGATGTTTATTTAAAAACACTAGCCATATATATATACAATGACGTCACGGAATTACATATAAATTAATGTATAACAATGTAAATATTACAAGTCCGTGATTAGGTATTGTGTCTGACGATGGCATTTGGTGGTAGTGGCGTCATCTGTCCTGTCGAACACAGCAGTAAGATGGAACAGTAGCATAAACGTAGGACGATCTTTTTTTAATAATTATAATAATTAATATACAAATTGCATGCATACTGAAAAGATTATCGCGTTCTACAATATGTTGCCACGCGTGCAATCTTGTGTACATGTATGCTAAAACATTGAGAATATATCAACCTTGCAACGAGGGTGGCATCGTAAATGTAAACAATTTTATGATAAAAATAGATAATTAATTCGTGGGTGGGGTTCTGTCACCGTTCGCCAGACGTCGCTACCAGTATTGTGTATGTGTGTGCGTGCGTGTGTAATAATTAATTCTAAACCTATCTCGATCGACTTCAGCCAGCTAGTTACGGGAACCTCGCCATGCAACCTGTGACACGTAGGCCCTACATGTGGCTCTCCTTTTTACTGGCATATGGGTGATATGCCATATATACGACTTCAAGTTCCAGGAGCCCTTGCAGTCCCGAACCTACCACCAGGAGCCCGATGCTTCCCAGGAAACACAGATCCATCTTAGGACACAAACTTCAGTGTAGTGTGATACAAGATGGATAACTAAGATCAAGGTCAATCATTGGGAGAAGTATTACAGAAGACTGTCCTGGGTGTTGGCCATGATACGGCACTTACATCGTACCGTACCGGACCGTGCCATGCTGGTCTCGGGTGAGCAAGGTTATGGATCTCTTCCCTTGGATATCTAGGTGTGCATGGCATGGGATCTTCAGCCGTCATGTGTGCAAGTAGCAAATTATTGAAAGGTAGCATTGTTAGAGGCATCTTGAAATACTCTATGTTTATGCGACCAACTGAAGGAATATCAAAATCCTACCACATAGCGAACATGAAAGAATTAAATGGCGGTATTTATATAAATCAATTATTGTAGCGCGGTTCGGCAAATAACAAAGATATTGTTGAGACAATTGGCGCAAAATATGTTTAAAGAGTTAGGCAACTGCCCTGTCTGTCGTATCCTATATGCGGCCCTGTTTTATAGTAAATATATGGAAAAAAACACAGTGCCAAAAAAATTATGTTGCAATTTGTTCTAAGTGAAACCTTAGTTTGCCTGGACTAAGTTTGCATAAGACTGCACTGTCTAGCACAACCACAGATCACTTCGTAAACGTGTGCGTTCCTAACCGTGTAAACTTCATTTAAAATTCATGTTCAACACTAGTGCATATATTATGCCATTTATGCATAACCGCTAGTGCGCTTAATGGCATTTTCAGTGGACGAATATCACTCAGAACTACACCAGCCCGTTCAAACCAACAGGAGCGGATCCAGTTTTTTGTCAAAGTCAAAAGCGGGTCAATTTCGTTACGTGAATTGGTCATATCTTTGCAAAAGTAAAGCGAATTGCACAATTTAATATCTGAATACAGGTCATTCCATATCTTTGGTCCATTTTGTTTACACTAGTATATTTCTGCATATTAGTAGTCCTACTAAATATATTTTTTAAGATTGCAATTATTCATATGGATGTTGTGATTGTGACTAGCATTAACGTTTTGAAAGTACAACATAATTTTACTGATAGAAGGTTATTGTACATTCCTTGTACATAAACACCATGCCATGCTAATGACTCCACTGCTACGCTACAGGTGGTAATACCACCCAGAAGACCTACAAGTAAGGAGATTAGGGAGTAAACAGGGAAAGGAAACGGAATCAGAGGAAACAAGAAACCGTCCCTTACTGGTAACCTTCCCAAAAGAGGACACCAAGCTTTTTTTGTCACAAAAAAACGTATACAAACTGAAAAAACAAAGGTGAGTCATTCAGTGGAATGGTTATAACGCATGACATGAGCATGGATGACAGAGAGGAGCGACTACTGAAGAAGGAGGCAAGAAAATACACAGCTTGAACGTTGTCTACCTGGTAAGAGGGCGCACAGGAGAAAGGCAGATCATCAAAGAAAAAAGGGCAAAATTACCAACCAAACTGCTGCACAGCAAGTGCCAATGCCGGATAAATAAATGTATGGTATACAAATGCTGATGTGCTAACGGAAAAAAAAACTAACAACTAAATGTAGAATACAAAATCACTCAACTCCACCACAGGTTATGGCAATATCAGAAGTAAAGCCTAAAACTTATAAAAGACAACTTACCACACACGAATGCAACCTGGAAGGATATTCTATGGAAACTATGAACATTACCGAGGACATAGGCAGAGGGATGATCTTGTTTAGATAAAACCGGGAATGCCCAGCGAAGACAAGGATGGTCTGACAAAGACGGACTTGAAAAAAGCACAGGTGTTGGCAAATCATTTCTCATACGTATTTACGAGAGCGCCAGGAGACATTCTGGACGAACCAAAAAGATGTTATAACACAGTTGAATCTTGCACTATCAACTCATCGATAGTGGCATTGAAGCTGAAGAAACTAAACACATTTAAATCACCAGGATCTGATGGCCTCCACCCTCGTTTTCTAAACGAATTGGAAGAGGTGATCAGCACTCCACTATCCATCATATGTAACACATCACTGAAAACAGGCTACCACAAAATGGAAAACAGCAAACATATCTGCAATTCACAAGAAAGGATGCAAAAATCAAACGCAGAACTACCGGCCAGTCAGGCTAACAAGCATAGTAGGAAAATGATGAAGGGAATAATCAGAGATATCATCACTGAACACATGAAAGAGATAATGACCTGTTGAGTGACAAGCAATTTAGTTTTATCAAAGGTCGGTCTACAGTTCTCCAGTTACTTAAAGTACTCTACTCACGGACTGATACACTAGATAACGGTGGATGTATTGACATAGTATACTGTGATTTTATGAAAACATTTGACAACGTTCCACATCTTTGACTTATAGAGAAACTCCAGAGCTATGGAATTCAAGGAAACATTATAAGCTGGGTTGCAGCTCTGCTGGTCCATAGAAGACAACGTATAAGGATAAATAATCGATTTTCAGATTGGCATGATGACATCAGCGGCATGCCACAAGGATCAGTGATTGGGCAACTACTTTTTGTTATTTTTTATCAATGACCTACCTGATGATAGAACTCCGAAATATTCCTGTTTACGGACGATATGGAGCTCTTCCGTCCAATTTACACCGAAGAGGATTGTACAAGGCTTCAACAAGATCTTTACCCATGCAGAACATTGGACATACGAATCTCTCTTAAAATTCCACCCAATCAAATGCAGCCATATGAAAATAGGTTCATCAACCATACGAAACGACAGCTACACACTGATACCCAATCATATAACGTTGGCAAGTACAGAAAAGGTGAAATATATTGGCGTTACTTTTAACTCATCACTTAACATCGAGGCACATATGTCGGAAACAATTACTAAAGCCAATTCGATTATGTGGATAATTCGTTGCACTTTTGATTACGTGGATGAACAGTGTTTTTCTACCTTTTTAATATCTCGTCCGTCCACATATTGAATATGCAAATCAAGTATGGACTCCGTTCTTATTAAACATATTACAGCTCTTGAAAATGTTCAGCGTCCAAATTAATTCGTGGTTTCAAAGATCTGGAATAAAATGAACGTCTACAGAGACTGAAATTACTAACGCATATCATCGCCTCAGAGGAGACAGGATTGAAATTATAAGATTTTAACAGAGAAATACGATACAGCAGTGTCGTCAAACTTTATAAGTTTGAGGGATAACGAATCACATACGAGAGGGCACTACCTAAACATATTCAAAGGACGATGTCGGTTAAACATCTAAAAAAATCATTTATACACCTATGCACGGACGAGTGGAACAGCCTCCCACAGTCTGCGGTTGAGGGTCCATCAGTGCAGTCGTTTGAGGGAACATTAGAGAAGTTATGAAAAACCACCCAATTAAGCGAGACTACACGGCCCCACCCCATGGAACAACTCGTTAGACCACCATACAGTTTGATGACAAATGTTAGAGTTCGCGTAAGAGGCATCACAACCTAGATGCCAGAAGAGGACCTGTAAGAAACATTAAGATAACTATTCAAAGACACACTCGATAAATTCCTGCGAACCTAGTGGATGTTTTATGTAGGTACATTTCGTAGCCTGGCAGATGGCGACACTCGGTCGGAATAGGACTGATATGGAATTTCATGTGAAAAATACAGAGATTAAACAAACGTGGCAAATTTGTGTAGTGCCAATTGGTGAAGGCATGCAACGTTGATAATAGGATTAGGGCATGCATTACAGGAACAAAGTAGAACTCAACACAGCATAATCCGACACACTGTGAAGTGTTTTTGCCATAGGATGCCAATTGTAAGAGATATTCAACTTCCACGGGGATAATGTCACCGCGCCCAATATATTAAATTTTGTGTGAGTGCATGTGCGTGTGTGTGGATCTGGACTGTCATTTGGAGGGACTGTCAAAACTTGGGCAATTTCGTTCATCCTATGTTGCCTGTGTCTTTCAGAAGAGACAATAAGCCATTGGTCTCTTATATCTGGTGTCTGTGTCACGAGAAGTAACAGATGCCACACAGGAAAAACCTGTCATGGACCCACTGAGTGGAGGTCTCATATTCTTTTGTAAAAAACTCTACAACAGAATCATCAATAGTGGTCGTACAATGGAAGAAGGGGATGTGTCTATGTGTGTATACTCGCGCATGCGTGATTGCATGCATGTGACATTATGACAAGGTTGTGTCTGAATAACCTGCTTGCGAGACATATTTCAATCTACAAATGTGTCAGTATTGGAGAAGAACACATGACTCCAAGCCACTTTGCTAAATGCTGTTTTAATGTTCATGAAATGCTATGCTCATATATTATACTCTATGACTAACTAGAGACTTCACACATACACCACATTCTTCTCCTGAATCCCTGAATACTTCTATCTCCTGAGCTCTTCATCAGTTATTTAAAGGTCACATTTTCAAGTTCCGGAATGACAACATGTGGCATTTGTGTTGACATGTGTCTTTAACCTGCTCCGGCCTGGTCCAGCGATTGGGACGTCTCGTTCGTCCCAAAGTGTCACACCATCACACGCACATATTCTTTTGTCGTTCTCAAATAGGCCCGATGACCGTGCAATGATTCCACATGCAACTCTATAACACAAACGTCAGTTACTGTATAAATTAGCTGCTGTCACCAAGTATCTTTATATTGTTGGTCAAATAAATACTTGAACCTCTTCACAATGTCATCAGTTTTTCTGTGAGATGGCTAACTTCATAATCAGTTGGGCCAAAATAGTTATCAAAACATGGCTCCAAATCAAACAAACTAATTTCTACAACAAAACTCTCGCTAGTTTTGCACACATTTTAAATACATGGTGCTATTATTTGGTGTACAGGATGCACAATGAATCTACTCTTGTCCTGCAGCTGCTATTCCTACTGGAGCGTGTAGCATTTGTACATCTTAGTGGTTTAACTACTTTCAATTGTAAGTAATCTGAAGTACCCAATTAAAATTAATTTGTTGCCCTCAACTTAAAATTATTAAAAAAATAAGTCAATTAAATTCATTAAATTTTTTTAATATTATAGCTAAGTAACAACAGGTGCACCTGTGGTAAAAATTATTTACATTGTAGTGTATGTACAGTCCATTGTCCTTACCGTTCATCAGCGGTGTGAATCACGATTGAGCGACCAATGACATCCCAGACTTTAATCTCACTTGTGTTCAATCTGTATTTCGCTCTTCCATCTTCAGTGGCAGTAATAAGCCCCAAGTCCCCTGCCTACAGCATGTAATATATGTACGCAAGATTTTAAAAATCACATTTAAAAGAATTACTCCCACATACAACTTTAATAGCATTTTCATAAATACAAGGATGTATATCATTCTCATTTTACTTAAGCATCACACATATTTAGTAATGACTGGATATATGCATATGTTTTCGTACATGTTAAAAATCTAAAAAAATTCTGTACTGCATGTTTTCGGACACCTATTATTTCGAATTAAATGTCCGAATACATACAATCCACAAAAATGATTGTTTTCGGACATAAAAAAAATAATACTTTTTTGTTCTGAATGTTTACGGGCAGCTGAGAATTGAATTATGTTTGTGTCTGAATACACACAGACATTACAGCAATATTCCTATCTTTCGTATCATGAAATTAACATAATTTTGAAGAAAACTGAGGTGCAACCCAACTGTGAACGAATAAATAAATATATAAACAAGCCCACGGCAAGTCACAGCAGGTGAAGTGATGAGTCAATTGTGTCAGTCTATGTATAAACAGATTCGTTAGTACTGGCGTGCATTCATTCGCCCAAATAAAGAATATCATCACACACCTTTTTGCCACCACTTTGCATAGTAGAGTCATATACTTCACCACAACTACAACATACGCAAAACAAGCAAGTAAGTCATGTACAAAGTACCACCAATTCAGAGTTGGTTTGAAATACAGGTATATGAAATACACATATTTGAAATTTTTACTTTTCAAGATTATGCTTATTTTTACTTTTCATGATTATGCTTAAGGTGCTAGTAAAAAAGTTACTGGAATAAAGAACCAACATGTTCTGCTATGTCATTGCATGTACACCGTATATCATATTTTGTTCAGAATAGTTTGCATCCATTCAAGCAGGGGTAGAACTACCCACTAGTCCGCTAGTCCGTACACTAGTAAAGATTACGGCGGACTAGTAAACCCGGCCTACCAACTAGTCCGGCTGTCTAGTAAAAATCAGCGTGTTGAGTGGCGCCACCAACCGTACAATTGACAAATCTATTTTCAAATGCGCGGATTTCGAATACGTTCACATCTTCAGTTCTACATCAATTGTTTTGTTAATTCATTACTAATTATTTTGTTACGTTTACGCACGATGCAGCGTTATTTACCTGGGGTTGCAAAACCAGAAGTTAAACGCAAGGTGGAAAAGCGAGAACGGGACACGCTGTAAGACCAGCAGAAACGACAGCGTGGCTATTTGAAGGTTTGGGAACGAGACCACACTTGGCTGTCCTACGATGACGACAACGATTTGATGTTTTGCAAAGTGTGCAGGACACACAACGTAACTGGTGTCCGTGGCAAGAATGCGTTCTTGACTGGCACGGACAACTTTCGTCCAGACTCGCTACGCACACACAGTACAAGCGAAGCGCACACACGAGCAGTCTTCCGGCAAACTGCGTTCGAAGCCCGTCCCGGCACTGCACCTGCCCACCGAGCCATCCAAGCGCTGAACACGGCCACCATGGACCGTCTGATGCATTTGTTTAGGTAATTATGTTACCCATGTGATATAATGTTATAAAATGTAAAAAAAATATTGTGTTTGATTGTACTTTGTTAGGGTTAGCACTATATGGTTTAAATTAGTATCCCTCATTTCTCTGTTATCTCTCATTTCAAGCGTGCCGTGCAGTAAACAATGCCATGGGAAATTATTAATTTGCATTTGATGTAGATCTGTGTTATAACTTGCCTGGATCTTCGGGTTCAAAAGTAATACTATTTAGTGTTGTATTTCCCGCCTTTATGCATCATATTTTTGGTTTTGAGAACGTGGCTTGTCTTGTGATTTTTGTGCTTTTATTAAAATTTAAACCTGCCCATCTTCAAATCTTCGTCAAGTTTTGTTTTGAAAGCGAGGATGTTTTTAGTATTCACTGTTTGCTGAGGAAGGTTGTTATGTTGTGACTATACTCAGTATTTACTTAATACTATGATATTTAATATTTCCTGCATTGGATGTTTCAGGACTTGTCACGCGATAGCAAAGCACCGGCGTCCGTTCACAGATTATGTGTGGCAGTGTACCCTGGACGCACAGAAGGGCCTTGATGTGGGGAACACTTATCGGAATGACAAGGCATGCAAGCAGTTCGTGACAGCAGTGACACCGACTGTGATGACAGTAGTGCCTCCGACTCTGAGTGACACTGACTGACTGACTGACAGGCAGTGTTAACGCCAGGCCTGGATGACACTGTGGTTTTTTGTGTTTTAAATAAAATTGTTGTGACCTAAATTTGTGCTATGTTTTTTATTTGCAGGACTAGTAAACCTTTTGGCGGACTAGTAAACTTTTGTCTTTACTAGTCCTGCTGTCTAGTAAAATAAATGCTGAAGTTCTACCCCTGCATTGCATATAAAAACCACGGTTGCTGTGGATGAAAAGTTTTCTGCATTTTGTCAGCATCATGGTTAGTACTGCTGGTAGTACGCTAACTGATAAGCTCCCACAAAGAGCAAAAATGCTTCTTTTCATACTTAAACAATATGTTACAACTTCAGGTAGGGCAAGTCACTGGCAGAGTTGCAGACTTGTTTGTCAAGTAACAAACTGGCAAGTCAAGCTTCAAGACAATTACCGCCAAGGGACATTATAGTGCTATAATGGCTTTATCATCGTCATCGTTCGGCCCGGGCCGGAGCATAGAAGAGCCTTTTCCATACTGGTCGATTGTTCATCAGGGATGGAAGGTCTGTCTCTCAATATCAAGGTTTTTGTAGATCAGCTTGATGTATGTTTTTTCTGTTTCCCTCTGTTTGTCTTTCCATGTGTGGGTTCCACAGGATGAATGTTGACACTGTTTCTTTGGTACTACGATAGCAATGACCAGCTAGTTGTAGGCGCCTCCTGCAAATCTTGTGTGTGAGTTTGTCTACATGTCCATTTAGTTCTTCATTTCTATGCCTGTTGCTCCAGTGAACATCTAGGCACTTTCTTAACATTCTGGTGTAACTTCCATCTACTTTTTTCCAGTTCTTTTGTGAGGGTCCAGGTATCTACCCCGTACAACAATAAACTTTGAACGATGGCACTGAAGATTGACAATTTAAGGGTTCTTCTTAGAAGAAGAACCCATAAGATGATGGCTTAGAATTGCCATCAAGACATTTTAAAATTGTTACCTTTGAGTGTGTGTACAATCATGCTATGATGATTTAACTTTTAAGTTTAATTAATTACGTTATCTTTATTCATTATTATTTTATATGTAAAATGCCTTGGATAGTTTTAACTAGATTTGGCAGTACATAAATATATTTATTTAGTCTGCAGAGCTAGATAACTTTTTTATTGCCCATTCGATTTTGACTGCACCCAATTGAAAACAGCAAATTTTCACAAATTAGCTAGCAAGTTGTAGTGGATGCTACTGTTACCAGGTAGATTGGTTATGTTTTTTACAATGATTCGAAAGCAAGACGAACAACAAATGAACTGCAGAAGCAGTGTAACAGTTGTTACACACCTTGCACAGCCACGTGAGACGTCACCAAGTTCGTGGATGAAGAGACCATGTGTGCCTGGCGATAGACCATCGACGGTCCCCTCTACGATACAGGTGTCAAGGTCTACCT
This sequence comes from Paraescarpia echinospica, assembly GCA_020002185.1. Classification (NCBI taxonomy): domain Eukaryota; kingdom Metazoa; phylum Annelida; class Polychaeta; order Sabellida; family Siboglinidae; genus Paraescarpia; species Paraescarpia echinospica. The sequence continues at coordinate 56,448,675 of CM034538.1, read as the reverse complement.
GTACCAGCCGTGTCACTCCACGTGCCATGTCACCAAGTATCATGGAGACGGCCGCGCCCAGACTCTGGGAGCCACCATCTGAAAAACATATAAAATGACATTATTAAATCAAATACCAAAAATAATCATCCTACAGAGAGCACTACATAGATGACAGTTTCCAGAAGTATTAGTACATGACATTTGTTATGAGTGATTGGCGGACCGTTTATGTAATTTGGAACCATTTATATTCTTGTGAGCAATTGATTAATATAAGGTCAGATATGAACCCTAAAACCAGTTAAGAATCCTTAAGCAATGGGAATTAAAAAAAAACTCAAGTCACTACTTTTCTATTGTCATCTTCGCCCGCCAGGGAGTGCTGCTGATTACATCAGTGTCATTCCCCCTGACAGATCACCTTGCGAAACTCGGAAGTTCAGATAATAATGTCACTTGCCAGGAAGTTCTGCTGTAATGTTTAGGAAGTAGTTATTTGAATATAAGCCAGTCTCTGGTAATGCGGTAATATTGGGTAACAACACCACTCAAAATTAAAAGTAACAAATTGGTGAATAAATTGCTGTCAAATGATAAACGTCTTAGTTAAAATTAATACTGTGACATTTTTAGATAACATTCCTAGTACTGGTGCTGTGACAGCCATTTTAATGTTGGTGCGTGATGGACATTATGTGAACAGGAAAACAAATTTTCTGTTTAATTAATTAATAAAACCAAAAATGTTTAATGTAGTGTTACGAAGGTCTTTGTTGCGTAGTAGTGTAACACTTGGAGTGCCAAAAGTTTTATACATATTTACTTTGTACACTATAACATTTTTAAATGTACAAGTGTCTTTTTTCAGTGAAGTGTGATGTCCATTATTACAGGACAGGAAATTGTTCCCTGTTACTAAAACTTGATTTGTTCATAATTTATTACACACATTGCCTTTTTACCAGTGGTGATACAACTACTTTTTGGTACTTGAGTAGAAGTACAAGTAGTCATGCCCAAAAACTACTTGAGTAGAAGTACAAGTAGTCATGTCAAAATACTACTTGAGTAGAAAGTACAAGTACATCTCACAAAATACTACTTGAGTAGAAAGTAAAAACGACAAGTCAAACATAAATTTATTCGGTGCAACATAATAACATTTCGTGCAACAAGGGTGCATCAAAACGACGATGTGCAAAAGCAATTACTACAATCAACTACTACATGTTAGTAAAAACAGAAAACTCAAAGCATAATTTTATTTGGTGCAACATAATAAGACAATGGATGTTGTGCAAAACAAGTCACTACGGTCAGCTAAAACGTTCACACTACACCGGCGTTCATCTTCAGCGTCTTCGACGGCAAAGTTACATACGCCAAAATAACGGTGTGTTTCGGCAGACACAGTAGGCACATGAATTTCAGACTTGCCAGTACGAGCAGAACATTTAAACATATCGCCCAAATACGTGTTCTCTCGTTCGTCCATCACTGCCGCAGTCAATATCAAAAATGGTCGGATCCCGTCAGTCCCATAAAGGCTGACGGTATGCTATGCAAATGAATTAAAATTATGGAGCACCAAAATCACAATAATGGCATCATAATCCCGACCATAGATATCTATTATCCCGACCGTAATCTTTGACTGAAAACTTTTGTCAAGTAGGCTGAAAGTAACGAAGTAAAAAGTATCGTTACTATGAATAAAACTACTTCATTACAAATAGAAGTACTTAGTGAAAATTGTACTTGGCAAAACTACCGTTACCTAAAAAAACTACCCAAGTAGAGTAACGAAGAACTTCTACTTCGTTACATACCACCACTGCTTTTTACTGTATGAAGAAGTTTGCTAAAAGTACAGCTATATTGTTATTTCAATCTCCTCAGAAATGTACGCCAAGAGGCATTTAAGTCTACATAAAGTGTGGAGAGGGTTGCTTCTATATTGAGGATAGGAAAATATAACGTCCATCACACAACATTTCAGAACCAGATTTTTATGAAAAAAATTACATAAATAGCACATGTACATGGTCAACATGATATCAACAGTTCATTCATGAGTTAATATACACCCAGCTGATCACATTTCAACATTTATTTGCAAAATAATCAAACTGAAAGAAACTGTCCATATGCCGGTGTTACCATGAAAGTATGCAAATATGGCAGTTTTTTGGTTATGAAACACGATTTTCTCGTAATTGCAAAATAAGAACATCACAATACTATCCTACCTAATAGAAAAAGGCATGTTGATTATATACAAATGTTAACAGGCAATTTATTTATCAACTTATACCATTTTAAAGATGACCCACATTGGCAGCCTCTAGAATACCTCATTACCAGAGAATGGCTCATATATGTACAATACCACTCAGTGGCTCGTCAGAATGGTCGAATGGGTTATTATATTGGGATTCCTGGAACCCGAGGGCTTCATCTAGACTGGAATGTGAGTCGGATAGGTGTCTACATTGTTTTCACAGGTGGGAAGGTGAAGTCAACAATGAATTTGATTCAGGTCACTTCCACAGTAGCAATGCATAGGAGATCTGCCAGGGTTAGTGTACGTAGTCACCACTGCTGGCTTGCGAGGATGTATAGTAAGTGGTTGTAGATCCCGGAAAATTTGGACCCCAGTGTGCTAACTGTCTAGGAGGAAAACGTTAAAATCACCACATAAATAAGTCACAATAAAACTCAAAATTATTTTACTTTATCCCCTCCGCCAGTCACCCTGTTCAAGGCCCTTTTGGTTGCTCATTTCTGTACATTTTCTGTACAGTTTATTGCGACACCTTGCAGTCATTGTGACGTCACCACAGGTAGCACCGCTAGAATTTAGCAAGGTATGCATGTACACAGGTTGGTGTTTCAAGCAAATTGCAATCGCGGAATTTTATGTTTTTTATATCACCGTAAAGAAAATAAACTTACCTACAAATGTGTCACTGGATGCACACAGGAATTATTTTTAGTTTTTGAGTTATTTGCTGTTTGAACATTGGGAATGCTCAAACTTGCAATGGAATTTAATATTTGTTTACATCACTGTAAAGATAATAATCATATCTACAAATATACCAGATGTCTCCAGGATTTGTTTTTAGTTTTTGAGTTGTTGTCGTTTCAACAATGCGAATGCTTAATCCTGCAATGTATACAAGGCAGCAGATATAATGCAAGGTTGAGCATTTGGGCCATTCGCGATGTTCAAATGGCAATAACGCAAAAGGTGATCACAATTCCTGTGACCTGCGTACATCCGGTAACAAACTTGTAGATAAGATTATTATCTGTACAGTGATATAAAAAATATTAAAATTTGCAATTTCATGTACAGTCTGAAACAACAGCCCCACCACCCTCGCCATGCTAAAGGATATGGCGTGCTCAGCGGCCCTGCCTGTGGTGACGTCAGCAACATCTGATGGGCTGGTTTTTTAGATACACGCAAATGACAACGTTTGAGTGGGCTTAGTGACATTAGTTCACAATGAACAGGCTACGTATTTCGCACATTACTTGACAAGAGTATTAAGATTATGTATACAAGGTTTCAAAGAAATTTTTGATTTCATTTCACTTAGTCTTTAAATGTTTTAATTATAATTTATAATAACTTACTGATGGAGATATAGAGTAATAATCATAATAGTAATTACTTAGAAATAACTGACCCATACTTTCAGTAACCCTAGCGGGGTCTAATTTGCGAGAGTACCTGTGGCAGAGCCCATGCCTTGAAGGACTACACGACGATTGGTTGATTCCAGCAACTCTCGAACCTCACTGGACGTCAGCGAAGTGTTGACTACCACCTGCTCTGTAGCCTTGTCTAGACTGACCAGGTCAACATCTACAGAACAGTAACAGTGTCCAATGTTACCTGTCTGGTATTAACAAACAAATACATCAGATGACCTGCTCAAATCCACAACTGTTGTGTCAGACCTTATTAGCCCTGAATATTCTATATCAACCTAATTGATGTTCTACCTGAACTCCACCCTGGAAAACCAGAACTCCTGACAGTGTCACTGACTGCTACTCTCTGCTAGTGTGCAGTGTATAATACATGACTGACAAAACCTTGAAGATGCTTTGATATAACACTGCCTCATTTCTACAGTTACCTCTCTGAATCCGGATTTATTGCTAAACAAAGCTGTCCCTTCCTCAGTGTCACTGTGCACTGTTTTCTCTTGTCATGTGGTCATGCCGGTGGTTGTCACACACAGGACACAGACATATTAAGGGAAATGGTTGCAACCTTCCTGTGACCTTGGACCATGTCATGTGACAATCACCAACATAGTCACATGACAACAGAGAGCGGCCCACACTGACACTGATGACGGCATCGTGAGTGTCCTGAAAGCTGCGCTGAACAATGAATTAGAATTCTGAGAGGAAGTTGTACATTTTTTTCGATATAAACATGAACAGTTATTGAAACTTTTTGATTAAATTAATTCAGCTCCTGACCATTCTGTACGCAAAACTGATACCCATATTAATTATAGGTGTTAAATGGATTTTGGATAATGCAAATATGATGTATACAGCAACAACACTGCTCTACTAAAGAGAAGCGACAAGATGAGAATGCACATTTTCACTGCACAACTGCCCATAGGTAAACATGCATGCAAAGTTTTGCAAAACACTCGATGGTCATATTAGACAAAACTGTGTCATTTAAAAATCTCACACAAATCTCACACAAAACTCACATGATCCTAACATTGTCAATGTGGCAAGTACTAGAACTGATGGTCAATAAGTACTGCCAACTGATTATGTTATTGGCATTTTGGTGAACATGTGTTGGAATATTGTTTTCTACATTAAGGTTAAGTTGCTTCTTTAAGAAAATGCACTGGTTTTGAGACCATCAGATGTACTCACATAGGTACATGCATATTAAATTTTATTAAAAATATAATAATCTGTATTGTAACTTTGTAAGTACCTTTCCTTTGAGAGAGTAGTGTCTTTATATCATCCACATTTTCATCATTTGTCATCTGAACCATTAACTCCAACTGAAATAAGAAACATCATGAAATTATAATTTAGCTCTGTCGTAATAATATATGAAGCAGATGAACCAGGAGACTCAAGTGTTAGTTTAGTTCTCCACCTGTGCACATGATTTAGATGTGGGTAGACTTCACTGTTGGAGATGAGTCAAGTTTCAGTGCACAGCGTTTTGCCATGGAAACATAACCTTATTACTGTGCAATGTACAAAAATTGGGGTCTGATTTCATGCATGACTGGAGGTTGGATCATATTTGCATGAACAGTGTGTCGGGGCGAGTTAGATTTCAAAACAGGCTGTGCCCCCTGGTTCCTTCACCCCACCAATACAACAATAATTAATTACTGCTCCCTAAAGGTTATGGGAAATTAATGTAAATTTATTCAAAGACTATTTTAAATGAGTGTGTGAAAGGGAGAAGTCTTATAAATATAATTTTTGCAATGTGGGTGTAGTTACCCCGTTAAATAAACAATATATTAAAATTCAAGATGTTAATATTCTATATAACATTAAAGTTTATGTTGAAGCTGAAAGTCTACATCAAAACTAATTGTGTTTTTTCCATAAAAAGTAAAAAATCTTTACAAAATATAACATTTAAATTGCATGACAGGGCCATTGTGAGTCTTGTATTAGCTATAATATAGCCTGTTGTCACCGTGTTGAGTGTTTCCAGTTCAGTGATCCCCAAACAGGAAGCATTAGTGTAGTTTGCATCACTGTCTTGGTAACCAAATATTTTGGCCAACCATTTTTAAATATTCTCTCAGTTGATAATGCCAATTTAATTATGAAAGGTGGTTTAACGTATACATATATATAATTATTCTTGACACGTTTATGTTCATGACAGCTGGCAGAGAACAACAACGTAAATCTTTGGTGAAATTCATCGCTGCTTAAATGGTTACATCTGCCAAAAATCATAAGTTTGATAGAACCATTAGCATACATTATATTAATATATATTTGTTCTGTTAATACTGTTTCTTCTCCGAGATCTACTGAACTACTGTTCAGTGACATCACGTGTGGTGAAACGATAAATTATTTTATATGGTCTTACATGCAAGTTTACAAACAGAAAATACATCACAAATATACATTTGTCCATTACAACTGTAAACATTATGAGTGATACTGTGATACTGAGCTGGCTAAAGAGCGCTCCCTTAATATAAATAAGCCATTTTCATAAACATCTGAAGAACTTTTAGCGAAATAGATCCATAGTGTAACTTCTTATCACTTATTTATAAAATATTCATGTTTCGCAAACAAATTGTTAGACAAGTTGTTTTTAGTTAAATATGTGCACTTTTCGCATGAAAAATCACTGCCCCGCATACGCTTAAACACTGCTATCAGCAATTCAGTATCCGCAGGCGGATATTAATCAATGAAAGACAGCTATTAATGAATAATGTAAGCAGAGCTACCAAGTCTCACGCATTTGGCATGAATCTCACGCATTTAGCATCCATCTCATTCCCTCAAGCATAAACATATAAATGTCTCGCGTATTTGCCATTTCAAAAATTATTAACACAGACAGGCTTATTTTCATGCACCTGTTGATATATTTATTGATATGCCTGCACAAAGGGATATTGCAGAGCATCGATAGAATCCGCAAAGTTATTCTTATCATCATCAGTGACGTGTATAAAATGTTGTTTTCCAGATTGTGTTTATAAGTAGTAGTGCTGCCACCTTATATCCTGTTGAGACACATAAATGCTGCCACCTGGTGTCTATTTTGTGGAATTGAACCTGCATATTTCCCAACACAACTTAGCAGCTTTGCATACGGCACCACTCCAACCCAGGCCCAGCAGAGGGCATTCTCCACGGGCACAGTGCCAGGCAGAACCACCATTGCGAAGCCATACTAGGTAACATTTATATGGGGCGCAGCTAGTGTAGTGGTTAGCACATCTGCCTGGCATGCCAGCGCTTTAAGTTCGAAACCCGGACCAGGCAGGCATAATATTTGGTAAAAATCTGGCTCTCAACATTGGGGAATGTGTATCCCTCGTTACTCGGAGATCACGTTAATGTCGGTCCTGTCTCAAATTGGGACATAAAAGAACCACTGAGGACGACAAGCACCCTGGCAGTGACCACCCTCAGTGCCAGCATATAAAGGTCGGTTTGGAGATAATATTCTGAAAAAGGCTGAGAGGTTGAATGAGAGACGTCATGCTTGATATAATTATAGACAATCCCTTTGCAGCTGTTCACAGCTAAACTGGGATTTGTGCGGTGCATAAAGGGAATAAAAACACCTATTGCTTGAATTCATGTTATATGCTATCTATTTCCATGTCCACCAAGACAAAAAATTTAACGAATTAGAAATTCCACATTTAATGCTGTGATCCAGACATTTTCGAATATGCATAATTTTGACCCGCTTTTCGGGATGCCGAGATATGACATCAGATATGACCCATACTCACATCACGCCGACCCTTTCCATGCATTCAGAGCATGTTTACTAAGATAGCTTTTGGGTCGAAACGAGCGTCAAAATTAGTTATTGTGGGATATTCTGATGTAATACAAACACTAGTCATCATAGAGGAACAAGCAGTTATCTTACGGTTCCAGATGAATCCAATTATATTAAAAACAAAGAATGCGAATGGGCCTACAAGTTGACTAGGTTTCGCAGAGCTTTGGCTCGTTTTCAGAATAATTATATCAAATGCAACCAACAGGAAATAATCTACACCAATAAACATACATAGCAAACATATATTGTATCCAGCTACAGAAAGTAACGTGTATAATATCAATAGAATATCGATGTATGAAGGAGGAGTTGTACAATTTATTATAACAACTTAAATCAGTCAGTGAATTTCCGCTAGTCGCGCTAGCTCAGTTAGTTGACGAGTTGGTTTCTTGTCATTTATTTTACAATTGGGCGACGCCGGTTCAATCCTGACACCAAACCATTGATTACCTTTACGCTTTTTTTGTTTATGTTTTCACGAAGTAATATAAACCAATTCATTTTGTATACTATGATGCACTGTTTGTAAATATTTATTTTTATTTTTGTAGTATTTATTTATTCGCCACACAAATTAAAATATGGTAATTATATATCACAATGTTTCTCAATTTTATTTATCCAGACAGATCACAATTTGTTTTCACATAAATAATTACAATATATTACCGTACAATACAATTAATAAATTATATATCCATTACATTATATTTGTTTGGATAAATAAAATTTAGAAACATCGTTATATAATTCCCATATTTTCATTTTTGTGGCGAATAAATTACTACAAAAATAAAAAATACTTACAAACAGTGCATCATAGTATAAAAATGATTTGGTTTATATTACTTTGTGAAAACATAAACCAAAAAAAGTGTAAAGAAAATCTATGGTTTGTTGTCGGGATTGAACCGGCGTCGCCCAATTGTAAACTAAATGCCAAGGAATCAACGTGTTTACCAACTGAGCTAGCAGGACCGACAGAAATTCGCTGACTGATTTAAGTTGTTATAATAAATTGTACAACTCCTCCTTCATACATCGATATTCTAGTGATATTATGAGATTATACACATTACTTTCCATTGCTGGATACAATATATGTTTGCTATGTATGTTTATTGGTGTAGATTATCTCCTGTTGGTTGCATTCGATATAATTATTCTGAAAATGAGTCCAAGCTCGGCAAAACCTAGTCGACTTGTAGGCCCATTCGCATTCATTGTTTTAAATAAAATTGGATTCATGTGGAACAGTAAGATAACTGCTTGTTCCTCTATGATGACTAGTGTTTCATCGGACTATTGCACAATAACTCATTCTGACGCTCGATTCGACCCAAAAGCTATACTTGTAAACATGCTCTGAATGCATGGAAAGGGTCGGCCTGATCATGATGCAAGTGTGGGTCATAAGTGACGTCCCGATACCACGTGATCACCTAGCTCATTAAATTTTAATTTTCCACGGGAATCGCTACACCGACGGGTTTTAAATCGAATTTATGTTACAAATGTATTTTTCTGTATTTTTTTATGTTGTTAAATGTTACATACAATGTTAAACTTTGTGTACACATGGAACAAGGATTTTAGCTAATGCTTTATTTTTATTTCCTTTAACTTCAGGGCAGTCAAAAAAAAATGGAAAAAATGGTTTAGAAGGATGTTCAAAATAAAGAAAGAAAAACATCGAAAAACAAACAAAAGCGCGGATAAAAACAAGTGGTGCATTCAGCAGTGTATTATTAGTATATACGTAAGTTTGTAGCTTTAGTTTAGTCTAGAAGATGTGGAGGCCATGCAAGGGTTGCATTTCCCTGATGGCTGGCGGTACACAGGAAGGCTGGCAATGATGGCGTGATGTGTAGAACAGCAGATGGTGGTAGTATGTACCATATGTCATAATGATAAGACCATTACATTGACTGTACCACAATAATAGTCTGGGCTGAGAACGGTTACCCGGTCCCCGGCCCGAGAACTAAAACTAGCTAAGCTAGGCCTGGGCTGGGGGATGCTATAGCCTAGTTTAGTTACCAGTACGGTGACCTTGTATTGTGTTTGTGATGTAGGTGTAAGTTGTAATATTATAAATCTGACCAGCTGTTAATTGCGCTTGACTAAGTTAGTTTACCAAGTAATACATTCAATGTTTTGACTGACAAAAAATTAATGTTTACCTGCGAAAAGACTGCCATTTTGTTACATCACGCAAACATGTGTATCACGTGGTTAGCAGGTACCCGCCAACGATTTTAAAAGCCACCTAGCCGAACAGACAAAGTCGCAAGGTGGACGGTGATATCTTGAATAATCTGTGGTTTCCGTCCGTTTGTTTTATGCGTTATGCGTTAGCAGTTGTTGGCAGCTTTGTGCTGGAAGGTTTGTGTGTTTTTCGAATGCATAGTTGCACGTTAACTCATAGCATGAATTCACTTAAATCAACCTCAACTAGGTCGAGCCGATTCGAACCCGAGCCATTTATTTGGGTTGCCACCATTTTTAGTCACCGCTTCACCGTTTGCGGAGAAGGGCAATTTCATGTGCCAGTTTGATTTCTTGCGTTGCTTCAGTTCATGTAAATTTGACGTGTTATTCTGATAAGCTGGAATGACACGTTCTCGTGTAATTTCTAATTGACTCTTAAAATAAAAACTAAAGACTAAACTAAGTAGTCTAAAGTAGGGCACTTGCGTAGAAATACTAGAATCCGGACCCACCTCGATCGCCTTTAATCTTTATAACTTGAGTTTTGCCTAACTTTGATGCCTCAGAGCGTTAGTTCCATCATTCAACATCACCCCAGGCATATTTATGTTACGAAAATACATCTTGGCACACGTTTGAAGCCCAAATAGCGACCCGGTGCGATCCCGCTAGTCTGCACCGCTGCGGTCGTGTGTTACCGCAAAGCGCTCATAAAATTAGCAACATATTGGCGTATGTTCGTCAGTTCCTTGGAGTTGGACCTTGTCTTGCCATGGTAATGTTTAATGTACCCGTCAGTCAGAATTCTTACCCACTTCCGACTGACTCAAACTGTGTCCAAATGTTGGGGTGACGGGTCTGCATTAGGCCCTGGTGGCTGTAAAAAATACCTTAATTTATTACCCATTCAAATGACGGATTAACACAATTCTTACCTGCTCCAGGCCAATTCAGCCTGTCCAAATGACAGGGTGACTGGTCTATGCATTAGTCTATTACTGATAGTGAGCATACCTGATATTATCATATGAATAAATTTTTTGTTTGGTTCATATTGTAACAGAAGGCTTGTGGCATAATTTTAATTGATTTGAGAAGTGTAATTGAAAATTTGAAATAACAAATAAATGTAGTCCATTTGATTTTCCATTTATAAATGAACCCAGCCGTGGAACCATTGCATGTCATCATTGTTTATTCTTTCATTTTCAGATGATGCCTACAAAGAAAAGGCGAAAGTCTGGGAATGGTATGTTGTTTATGTTTTATTGAATTTTGTGCATATGATGACATTTAACCCGATTCTCTGTCCCTGTTTACCATCTAGGGCAGCAAAATATTGATAAATTATAGCAAGCGAATGATGATATTTTTGTCTAAGGTTATAGGTACAAAGTCCTATGCTCCTAGCCCAGAATGTTAACTTTGAGGCCTGTATATGTAAATTCTTACTTTTTAGATAAAATTTACTTCTTTTCCAATTCCAATTGTAATATAAACACCCACGCATAGAGCAGTAAACCAACAGGTGACAGTGGATGCTGTTACGGTATCGATTGTCACCATTGCAGTGGTGCCATCTGGAGGTACTCAATTGTCTCAGGTAGGCATGGCCGAAATGACCTGAGTAAGGAGGTGAGACCCTATTAGCAGGAGTATTTTCCTATATTTTACAGGAATAATTTGAAACTGTCCTAGGGTGACCATAACTGCAAGGTGGCGATGTTACCAAGATAACCATAAAATGACGTTCCACTATTTTATTATTTAGGGACCAAAGTTTGACAACTATTAACTATACTGCATTCTGTGGCTTCATGTTCTTCTAGTGTATTTAGTGTTTTCCATCGTAGATGGCCTGTGTTTGTTCTGTGCAAGCGGCAATGATAACCCACAGAAGTATGGCCAGAAGTTGGACAATGAAGGCATCACCGTCCACTACTTCTGCATGGTAAGCTACGGTAGCGCTGGGCCTAAAATTTGTTTAGCCAATTTGGCTAAAGCTCAGAATTTTCTTTAGCCAAATGAGATTTGTTATAGCCTTTTTTAGCAGACACTGAGATTGCACGACATAAAAATGTACAAAACACGACACATATAGTACTTTGTGTTATACATAGAGGCCTACATGCTCACAAGAAAACAGAGCACTCAATTTAAGTTAAACATAATGTTATTAATATTATAAAAGAAAGCCGAACACCCACAGTTAATGAGTAAATACCTACTGTAAAATTGATTAACTCTTTAGCCCTCAAGTCGGTCAATGACGGTCAGGCACATTCTCCTCAAGTCGGGCATTGACGGTCAGCTCATACAGCACTGGTATAATTCGATTTATCTGGTTCCATCTAGTGATCAAGTGATACACTAAATGTGACATCTAGAGCTATCAGAGGGAATTATGGGTATTTTGAAAACATCCGTTCTCAATTCTATTCACCGCGATTTTGTAAGTTTGACAGCTGTTGAAAAACAATTGTTTGGGGACATTTAAAAATGTCCTCCGGCCGCCACTTATATACAGCAGCAGAGGCAGCGCGTCAAATACAAGAAGCGGATACAAGTGATCTTGACGACGCTGATTCTGACATTGAAATCGAGGTATGTTTACGCAAATTCGGAAACAAATTACGATGTCACAGTGACAGGGTCAGCCGGAATTTTCCATCAGCCGCTGTCGGGGGATGAAAACAATAACAATGTTCAGTGGCGGTGGAAAGTCAAGGAAGTGGCTTCGTTCCTAGCCCCAGGCATTGCCTTACTATTAAAGACTAAAATAAATATTACTAAGTTCTGTTGATGAATAAATCGATAGAATTATATTTAGAATACACTTTATACAGCCAGGACAATGGCTGCCGTCTAGACTAGGACTGTAGCTGTAGGAGTAGGCGTAGACATAGACATACTTAGGTATCACATAGACATAGTTATATATGGTTAGGACTATGTGAAGGAGTGGCACTAGGTCTAGGTCTAAGACTAAATCATGACATACTCTAGTCATATATATATTGCAGGTCAATAATACTTATGTCACATCTGGCACATGGTAGTCACTAGACTTTCTAACAATAGGCAGTGTTGTGAATGCAACTATAATTTTGTTTAGTACTCAGGATTTTATATATATATGTATTTATAAATGTCACAATCGTCAATGGCCTCATTTTTATACATTGCAATGTATAATATATGATGTGTCATTTATATTTCGCAATTATATTTGCAGTTGAATGAGTCTGAATCGAGTGACGACTATGAGCCAGCGGTTGAGGAGGAGGACAGTGGTTCAGATGGTCAAGCACCACCCGTTCCGACACCTGCCAAAGTGATGCGCGGCTCTGGGCGAGCTCGTGGACGAGCTAGGGTGCGGGCTGCTCCGCGTGGACATGGTCGCCGTGCACGAGTCAACCCTGAGACAATAGTACCAGAACCTGGGTGACGAAAGACTGCGGACGCCAATCCACCGACTGTTGCTGCTTTCACTGCGCCGCAGGGTCCAACGATTCCTCTACCTGCCAACACTCCTCCAATCAGCTTCTTTGACCAGATCTTCGGTGATAACTTTTTTGACCATCTTGCTGCTGCGACCAATGGCAACGCTGCCACTAAGGCTCCCCCCACTGCAGGAGTCACTGGGGCTGAAGTTGATGCGAACGCGACTTCTGACCGACATTGGCAGGCGACAAACCCGGCAAACTGGCTAAAGAAGTCCATTTCTGTTCAGAAAAGAAATATTTTATTTCATAGTTAACTTTGAAAAATAATACATTCTGTGAAATGTCTAAAATATCACAAAGTTATGATCTCTGCTTCTAAATAATACTGTTTTACAGTGTGGCTAAATTTTCTAACAACATCAATTTGTGCAATATTAGCACCACAGTAACAACCGTACATAAACAATTCAGGTAATAAAATAATTCCTGTCATACAATTACATATAAATGACTGGTTGTTTCTAATGCAGTAGTGCTTAATATATAAGTTAGCAAATGTAAATTATACAAGCAATCATATTAACAATTATGAATGTTCAAATCACTGCTGTTTCACTAATAATTTTGTTCAACCATAAAATTTTTAGCTAGTGCTATATATGATGCCATCCAACGGAATTTGTTAGAACTACGAAACGCGGACTATCTCACTATGAGCCAGTGTAACCTAGGCTGTTGTTACTCCTTTGAGTTTTGTGTTCGAAGCCGGAATATGTACACTTATGCGTATTCTAATTATGTGACAACTACATTTAATTAGCAACATATCTTCCATGCGCTTAGCGGACAGCCAGGCAACGATCGCAAAACGGTTTATGTTTGCGCCTTCTGCGCGTATCCCAGTTTACGTCGGTTGACACCAGGTAGCACAGACGCCAGACACTTCGCAACGATTTGCGTTACGTTGTTGCATATTAAACGTTTGTTTCAAAATGTCTCCAGTTCAGGCATTATCAATGAAAGAGGCGGTGCTTCTGCTCTTTTTTGTGATCACGGAATACCCTTTTGAAAATGCAAATACTGCTATTTTATCCGTTTTTTGTGATCGCGGAATTTCTGTTTGAAAAGGCTAGCCTAATTCCGTTTCAAACGCCAATTCCGTGAATTCTTCGCGATCACGGAAAATCAGTGTCCTTACATGTGTATATAATATTATCTCCCGCATGTGACCGATGAGTAAAAAATATTCCTGGATTTTGCGGTAGTCCAACCGAATTTCTGGTAGGCCTCGGACTACCGGACTGCTGCTATTTCGAACCCTGATGCATACCAGGGCGCTCTTTACGCCTCAAAAGTGCGCTAAGACGCAGTATTCCTAAATGCAGATATGCCTGGCATAATGTTGAATTGATACCCTTGCATTTTTATTGTAACATAATAATTTTGTGATCATTTATCAATGTATTGTTTTTGTATTATCCCAGTTATTTTTATTCAATCAAGACAATATTTTTGGAACACTCGGTTGCTCCGCTCAGCCACAACAAAACTGCAAGATAATAAATAGTAACCGGTCCCTTACAACATTATAACTAGCAGTATATTCGCAAGTTGCCCCCATCATCTCGCTGTTTGCGCATGCTAATGGCGTAAGCCAAGTAGGCGTGTCGTCCGAGTTGGACACATTCACATTTCGATCAAACATTTGAATTTACTATGTGTTTGGTACTATTAATGTAAGTTGCTTAGTGTTAACAGCTATTTAAATATTCACGAGTGGTCAAGAGGATATAAGTACGCAGCGAAGTCTCCAGATATGTGTGAACAAATTTTATGTATACAGATCGTCAAATGTCGCAGTAGTTTGATATCGTGGGAGAGGACATTGCATTATGGATTCCCGACATCGTAAAAAATGGGGGTGTACGCTAAATAGAGCATGTACGCTAATTAGAACGAATACGGTATCTGTGTACCACTCATGTCCTACCATCAACAAACAGACACACATGAGCACGTGCATGCATACACAGATTTTGCACTATTAATTTACGTTAAACATGGTAGCTGTTCACAACAGTGAATTGACCTTATGTCTTCAAGAAATACTGTGTATTATAGAAATATGAAATTGACATTCCATCATATGTTGAGATTGTAATAGAAGTACTCTGTGGCTAAAGACACTGCTGCAGAGAAAATGTCCAACACAAAGTGATTGCATTTGACCAACATTGTACGGGCACAATAATATCTTTAAAGTTGAGACTTACTCGTGTCTTTGCTGAATGATAATATAACCTCCTCTTGCTTTGAACAGCTTTTCGCCAGTGGTCTTTCCCAGAACGGGAAGTCAGACAAAGAAGGCATTCTGGGATTCCTGATGCGGGACATCTTCTGTGAAGTAAAACGAGGCCGCAGACTGGTGAGTCACAATCCCACAGTTGTCAAGTGTTTCATTTGTTCTTTTTTAATGTCATTGGTAAACATAAAATATCCATTGGCAAAAAGTTACGCGGTAGAGATATTATTATCACGTAAAGTACAGCCCAGGGATCAGTTACACGAAGCATTCTTACATAAGAACCTTTCCTTGGCAGCCAAACAGGCTAAAAAGTACAATTAAAATGGATAAAACAATTCAATAAAATGTTGAATGGGATGTAAAATCTAAATATCGTCCTCCCAACTCTGTGGTTGACACTGGTTGTTGTATAATCTATGTCAAACGTTTACTTCCTTCATACGGTATGAACACTTCATGTCAGAGATGTTCGTACTGTAAGAAGACTGGAGCTACGGTGGGATGTGTCAAGTCTAACTTGTGTTGTGTTTGTCAGAGATGTACGTACTGTAAGAAGACTGGAGCTACGGTGGGATGTGTCAAGTCTAACTTGTGTTGTGTTTGTCAGAGATGTACGTACTATAAGAAGACTGGAGCTACGATGGGGTGTGTCAAGTCTAACTTGTGTTGTGTTTGTCAGAGATGTACGTACTATAAGAAGACTGGAGCTACGGTGGGGTGTGTCAAGTCTAACTTGTGTTGTGTTTGTCAGAGATGTACGTACTGTAAGAAGACTGGAGCTACGGTGGGGTGTGTCAAGTCTAACTTGTGTTGTGTTTGTCAGAGATGTACGTACTGTAAGAAGACTGGAGCTACGGTGGGATGTGTCAAGTCTAACTTGTGTTGTGTTTGTCAGAGATGTACGTACTGTAAGAAGACTGGAGCTACGGTGGGATGTGTCAAGTCTAACTTGTGTTGTGTTTGTCAGAGATGTACGTACTGTAAGAAGACTGGAGCTACGATGGGGTGTGTCAAGTCTAACTTGTGTTGTGTGGTACGTACTGTAAGAAGACTGGAGCTACGGTGGGGTGTGTCAAGTCTAACTTGTGTTGTGTTTGTCAGAGATGTACGTACTGTAAGAAGACTGGAGCTACGGTGGGGTGTGTCAAGTCTAACTTGTGTTGTGTTTGTCAGAGATGTACGTACTGTAAGAAGACTGGAGCTACGGTGGGATGTGTCAAGTCTAACTTGTGTTGTGTTTGTCAGAGATGTACGTACTGTACTGTAAGAAGACAGGAGCTACGGTGGGATGTGTCAAGTCTAACTTGTGTTGTTTGTCAGAGATGTACGTACTGTAAGAAGACTGGCGCTACGGTGGGATGTGTCAAGTCTAACTTCTTGTGTTTGTCAGAGATGTACGTACTGTAAGAAGACTGGAGCTACGGTGGGGTGTGTCAAGTCTAACTTGTGTTGTGTTTGTCAGAGATGTACGTACTGTAAGAAGACTGGAGCTACGGTGGGGTGTGTCAAGTCTAACTTGTGTTGTGTTTGTCAGAGATGTACGTACTGTAAGAAGACTGGAGCTACGGTGGGATGTGTCAAGTCTAACTTGTGTTGTGTTTGTCAGAGATGTACGTACTGTAAGAAGACTGGAGCTACGGTGGGGTGTGTCAAGTCTAACTTGTGTTGTGTTTGTCAGAGATGTACGTACTGTAAGAAGACTGGAGCTACGGTGGGGTGTGTCAAGTCTAACTGTCGACGTGCCTTCCACTTTGGCTGTGGTCGAGAGAATGGTGCTCTCAGCCAGTTCTTTGGTAACTTCAGGTTAGTTTGCTGTATGGGTATACTAGTGACAGTATATGGAACCATTGTTGCATCGTGCTGGTCGATGTGATGATGCTATACTCTCAGTAGCACACTAAACTTTAGATAGTTGGCAAAAGAAATTTGCCTACTTCTGCCACTGTAATACTATTTATAAACATGCTTTTTCAATTTTTATTTAGTAATTTTACTTATATATATCAAGTCTAACATCAACAATCACTGACCGTCACAGCGTCACTCACTGATTCATTAGTTTGAATCGACTGCCTCCATTTGTTGACGCCATCCATAGATTATGATTTGAAAATGCTTTCCTGGCTATCTGCTAATCCACAAGTCCCACAACACTATCCCAGTAGTTATCACACTGTTGCAATAGTAATACAGTTTGAATTTTCTCGGGATACTTGTGGACAAGTTAGCCATTTCGCAGCCACATGGTTTAAGTAACCCTTTCATAGTCAGATGTTTGAAACAAAGAAGTGCGTTTGGCAGTCATGCATATTATTCAGTAGTATTCTGTTACCTTACAAAGGGATTGACTAGAAACAAAATAATAGTAAGCGGTTGACCCATTTAAGATTACATTTCATGGATGTTTAATGACTGAGCTATCACAATGTGATAGCTCATTTAGATTTTTTCAAAAAGCACTCATTCAAAAACTTCAAATACAAAGCCATATCAGAAATGTTTGTAAGGCACAGTAGAAACACTAAAACACTTTCAGCCATTCAAGGTCTAATGGGTTATTGAAAACATGAACAGGCATACAACAATTGCTATTGTAATCAATACAATGTACTATAAATAAACTTCTTGGAGTAGTAGCAATGCACGTTATTATTAGAATAATATTCTGAATCACTGTCACGTTGCCCTTTTTCAGTGAAATACACCACAAACACATTGATGATTTCATAGCACTCGTTCTTCCTGAAACAACAGGAAGTCGGCCATTCCATAGTGACTCGCTTGACATTTTCACAGAAATCTCAGTTTAACAGGGGTTTACCTGGATGTTTATGTTCAAGGGTCCTCAAGACCCCCAGCCTTCTTTTGAGGGGGTCCAAAGCCTGTAGCGAGGGTCCCACTTATTGCTCTTTTTTAATTTTCTGTAACATTGCTAGTACTTCCTGTCTCAAATGTTTTATCAGCATGCAACTTTTCACTCTGCCAAGTTCCAACACTTGATGTCCCAAATTGACCCGATCGAATTAATCTTGCGTAATGGATACCTCTATGGCATGGCCAGCCTCGATTGCGTTTTGGCATAACTGGACAGTGGTGTCACCAGACGGACAAACAGGAACACCACCTAGCGGATAAAAATAAAACAAATCACTCGCGATAAATTATTTGGCATATTTAGGCTTGGTTTTTTCAAACGTGATGCACTGATATATACTCCTTGATTGGAATAGTATTCTGGTTCGCGAATCGGTCCCTACAGGCGCTGTGCAAAACTACACACAGGGCGGCGCCACACGGAGGATTAGACACCCTTCAGAATCAGGAAGCATACACCTACAGGAATGGTTATTTGGAAGGATTCGTGAAAAGAGTTTTTCCACGTCAGGTCATATTCCTGTAATTTTGTGAGACACTTGTATTTACAAGAGTTGTTTCTCTTGACATTAGAATCTTATATACGTCTCTATTCATAATTAGGCTTTTTTAAAATGACTGGACACGTCCTCATTAGCACATGTCTTAATGAATGTGACTTGCATGAAAAATGTGACACTGTGAAAACAACTTTCAATTATAATATCTAATTAGTGAAATGTAAACAATAGTTTCACTTTTATAAAAAGTATCAACCTCTAAATCACCTTTATTCATGGAAAAAAAACTGATCATATTAAGTATTAAATCCTTTTATTCAATCTGTAATGGCTGTTTTCTTGAAAACAAGCTATTGTTAGATTTGGAAGACAAATATCTGTGGAAGTAATTATGCTAACTAAATAATATAATATGCTATAGACAGGTTATTCTTCTCTAAACAACTTTAAGAAAATAATCAACATTTTTGAAAGTTCAAGAAGTATTTGATGCCCCAAAACTTTTAATTTCCTGGAAGTTTAAACAAATTATTTAAAAATCAAGCAAAACACGTTTTAGTTAATGTTTTCTTTCAGTTATGTAAGATAGTGGTTTTACAAGAGTTGTGATCATATTTTGGTTTAATAAACAATGGCACTGCTTTAAAATTACCATAAATTTTATAAAATGTCAGCTAATTTTATAAAATGTCAGCCATTTTGTTTATTGCCATGGAAACGGGGTGGTGGCAGAAAAAAGTTCAATCTATTTTTTACTCGGCTGGATCCATTCTACACATAGGGCAGACAAAAATGAACATTATGTACACATTTAAAAAAATCTGTATTCACACGATCTTCTCGTCAAACGTGATTCGCGTGACATGTATTTGAGGGAGTTTTTTACCAAGATTAAAAACTGAGATCTGTGCTAATCTGATCTTACATCATTAGAACATAAACAGTTAGCAAGGAATATTTCCAGCTATTACTAGTTTTCTTAATAATAAAAGAATGTCATTTTTTGTGACTCGCGTGACACTCTTTTTAGGGTGTCTTAAAACTTGAAATTTAAAAAACCTTAAATACTTGGAAAATCAGGCTAGCACATAAAGCACTCTTAAGGAACTGCCCATCAATGGCTGCTGGTTGAGCAGTGGCTGGCGTAACAGTCCATGTAAAACTTAATTGTCTACAGTTCATACATTTTGACCAGATTTAGCGCTAATGGGTTCATCAATCTTCAAAGAACTGCGCACGGTTATTAAGTGGGCCAATCTTCATGAAATTTTGAATTTATAACAGCCAGATATTCGTCTTTCCAGAAATTAATGATTTTTAATGCCAACTTTTAAAATTTGATTTTTCTATGTAACTTTACATGGAATTGATGAAGTAACCTTTGACCTGACCTTGTTACAGTTCCTACTGCCAGGACCACTGTCCGAAGCAGGTAGTGCCTGTGCGAGATCGGCTGTCGTTTCACGGCACTGCAAACTCCATTTGTGCCATATGTATGTGCGCAGTCGAAGCACGTGCCTCCAACAGCACGCTGCGTGCGCCATGCTGCAAGAACGCCTGGTTCCATCGCAACTGCATGCAGGTATTTGTTACTGGAGCATCTACTGATTGAGTAAGCAAGGAGGAGGAGAGGGACCATGACTGCATAATGCATATATCTGTGGGTGTGTGTTAAACCGTATGATTTTATGCACCTGTGTACGTCTTCAATACTAGGCTAATTAGTTTGTGGGTAAGTCCAGTTGTCTGAAAATTTCCACACCAAAAATCGTAATTATTGTGTTTATGTTGCAAAAACGTTTGGTCTACTTTCTCAACCCATTTAATAGTCTAGGCAAAATATGTTTTGACTTGCAACATAATTTTTATTATGATATGTCCCCAAACTAACACTCTAAAAATCCCAAGAAATCCCTGTTGTGGAAATTTCTACAATTTACTGCACAAATCCAACGTAAATGCCAAATATCAATTTTTTTGCTATGCTATTGCTGCAGATCACATGTTTGAGTGATTTAAAATTCTACAATTGGATTTTGGCCTTAACCCTCGGGAGAGTCTCGGGCCAAAATTCGGCCCAACCGTACATGACTTTGTTGTAACAATTTTCATTTCCTTCTCACGCAACTGACACATGAATATTTGGTATCTATGGGATTCCTGACAGATCTTTTGAGATCGTGTATATTTATTCACGAGCAGATTCAATGACAGCTACTCACAATCTAGCTTACAAAACACGTGACGCGGTTGATACCCACATTTTGGTGATTTTACTATGTCCTGCGTGTTGAATTTACGCATCCATTCATAAAGTCTAGACCCCCGCACACGTGGTATCAATGGAAAGCTCTGTCATTGGCCGATCTGCCAAAAAAGACATCAGTGGACTGACTTATTTCAACGAATCAGAACCATGGTTTCAAATGTAGTGTCATCAGCCCTCCAAAGCGAAAGTCAAAAACAAAATGGCGGAAAGGTGTTCAGCAATCCATTTCAAAAGTTTTCTCCTGGCGAGCCTGTGGGTTGCAACGGTAACAAACACTGTAATGATCGGCCTGTTTTTATGTTGGAAAAAATCGTAAAAATAAATCAACGGATTTGTTTCATTTTTGTGTTATTTGGCAGCTAACATATATGGCTAAATTTGTCTCACTGGATGTAGGGCGTACAGTCACACGCTAATTATCTGGCAGTATGATAAATGTTTTTTTTATATTTTTTTAATGTAGTTCAGATAGTAATATCCCATGATTTTAGTATGTGACATAGTAATTACAATTTTATTATAATAAAGCATTCCTTTAGCAATATTAGCAAAGTGATGACTTTTATACGAGCTGTATGCGACAGAGGATTTTCAGTGGTCACTTCTAGGGCTAAGGATATGTATGGAATAGTGTAAAATTTGAATGGACAACTGTTGTTGATTTCAGAGACAAGCGATCTATTCGGGCATACATTTCTTCAAGTGTGCACTGTGCAACAACAAGGAAATATTTCAGGATGAGATGCTCACCTTTGGTATCTATATCCCAGACCAGTAAGTGAAGCTGTCTTCTTCCCACTTTGGGTGAGGCCACGTCACTCGGTCTGGTCCAACATCACAGCAATACTTATTTTGAGCTATGCTAGGCACTCGTGTAGGGCCAGAGGAATTGTTGGGTGGTGCCTCACCTTTATGCAGGGAAACATTTTTACTGGTAGATGTTTTGCTCCTCAAATTTCCACTGGTCCAACTCGAATTTCCACCTGTCCAAAATGAACTTGGCCCATCCAAAAAGGGTGGACAGTGGACGGAGGAGTTATGGTAGGTGCATCACAGATAGAGGGTGTTGTAGCATTGTTTTAGGTCTGTTGGTTAGTCTATATCACATTTGTGACATTTAAGCAGATTAGAAGGCCCCATAATCAGTTATCCTATATGGCAAGTAGCTATGTAAGCATAATACGTTTACTTTATTATATAAATTATATTTATTATATATTATTACTTTATTCGGGCCTGAAGAGGAGGTACTTTCTAAATGAATCGACTGTTTGTTAACTTACTGTTGTGTGCTGTTGTTTCATGGTTCGATGGTGCTTCACCACCTAACCTGTCCTGCTACAATGTTCTCCCAACCTACCTTTGTTGTTCATCTCTGCTCTTTCAGGATATCTCAGTAATATCTACACATTGTCTCCATCTTATATATATATAAAACTCTCTTCTCCTTCTGTTGATCTTTGTGAATTATTCATTCTCTGACATGTATGTCTTGTCCATTTCAATCTGCCTCCAGCTATTTACATTTCAAGTGGCATGTCACGGTTATAAATTATATTCCTGCACCTCTGACATTTTAACTTCACAAATGAAAAATCCATTTTGCATAGAAGATATTCAAACAAAATGAATAATAGGCGTATAGCATCCTTCCATAGGTTGTTTGGGAATATTTAAGCATCATTTGACGATGTATACTCACCGTATGGAATATCAGTTTGGCTGAATAAATCAAAACCGTATAGAAAAACCGACTCATCAGTACACAACACTAGTAAAACAACAAAAAAGCATCAACATATCACATAACCCTGTAATAACATAGGTGAGTTGAGTGAACTATGTGTGCAGAGACGCGGCGTGGGAGCTGGAACCAAACGCGTATCATGACCTGCTGGAGCGCCACTCCCAGTGCGACATAACCAGGTGTCTCTGCAGTCAGGGACGTCGCTACAACAAGGACAACAGGTGCGTCTTAGCCCTTTGGACTCTATGATGCTTTAAAGGGGAAATGAAATGCAGCTGTTTCATGCTACATATTTAAATATATACTATACATTAATGGTAACAGAAACGTACTCATAAGACAAACTGAAAAAACGATTTTCGATGCCCAAAACGTTGCTATAGAGCACTGTGTATCGCCATCTTTGTTCCAAGCGAGTGGTTCGATTTACTCCTATCTAATCAATGTTAAATTTCGTTTTTTTTTCGGTTTACTTCATTAGTAGACATTTTTGTGCGAAAACAAAGATATGGTGCCCTATTATACACGATAGGTGTTCTATAGGTCAACAAATAAGTTGTATACGCGTTCGAAATAAAAAGGTGAATTTAAATGGAAACGATTTATAACCAATGAAAACATTGTTAACGTCGCACTTCCCGAACGAAGATTTTCGCTGCCAGAAGGGGGCAGGCCTTTCAAAGCAAAGGTCAGAATATTGGATGCGCGCGCATACCGGGACTATTTTTCGTTTGTAGTTAACAAAGACGTCGAATGATTTTGGTAGCTCGACAAGTTATTAAAAGTGATTTTTAAAACTTCTGTATCACTTTGGAGAAAATGGATACAACAGATGAAGACTCTAGTTTGACTTGTCACTCAGAAATTACGGTTGGTACGGTTGACACACACAAACAGCCTGTGCCATACGGGTTTCACCCAGTCAACAGGGCAGTGTGCGATCCACGGTCCGATATGTCCGGCCCCGGGTCAGTTGTGGGAGTCGGGCAGTGATAGTTGGTCTATCAACGACGAAGTCGTTACGCGACTTAATAATTTCGCATGGTGTTTGTGTGGACACTGCGTGCCAATGTCAACGCACATTGAGTCGCTGTGCTGTAGGGAGATAGCTGCCGTACAGCACCGTATGACAGACCTTACAGATGCCTGCATTACCGACTATGTCTATGACGACTTCAGAACGGTTTGCACCAACGCCACGGGCAACAGGGCGGTGTTGGAACTTGGAAGTCGGTCTGTTATCATTGTATGACTTGAGTGCAGATTCGTTGATTCGACCAATAGCTAGTAGGTAAGTACTATGTAGTTCAACAGGTATTGAATAATTATTCTAGCAATAACTATTTCAAACTTAAATAGAGCAATTATACTTGTTCCCACCTCAAATGTTCAGGTTCATTCTATCTTCGTAAAATACTATGTCTATGATTTTCATCAAACCATTTTTGATCATTTTCTTAATAAACTTACTTTTATTCTTGACAGGACGTGTGCATCCTTTTTATATAGTTGTTTAATTCCTATTTAAAAGTGTTCAAGCAACTTGCTTAATTTATATAAAAATGTAGACAAATTGCACACTACCATGCACTAATAGATGTATAATCAGGACATTGTGCAATGTATTATTGATAAAAAAATATTTTAAGTGGAGTTTTGAATATAATAAAAATATTATTATATTATGTGTGTGTGTTATCAAGACTACATCATGAAATGTAGTCTTACATTCATAATTATTACAGCCCTTCACAAACAAATGAACCAATTCACTGAATTCATGATGTGATATTGATAAAACACAGTTTTGCCAGTATAATAATAATTAGAAGATGACGGTTGTTTATTATCAAGTAATGCAAATAAATTAACTTTCAGAACATATCGATTGATTCGATTAACCGCATATCGTCACTTCACGTTGTGGTCAAGGGGAGATTTGGAAAAGGTTACAAACATGTTATACCAGCCTGCGCTGTATCCAGAAGCAACAATTCAGCTATTGACATTGCATTATACAGGTGAGTGTACAGTGAAAATAAAAACCCTGGACAAGTAAGATTAGATTGACCAAAAGGTAGAATGAATTACTTGGTGCCTTCTTATCCCATTTTTGGCAACAACAATGTGATCTGTAGTGTCTTGCATGTCCCTGTTCATAATTCGATTTGTAATACTGAAGCCAACATGAAATATATCAACAGTTTATTCATATGGAGAAAAAATTCACAAATAAATAAGACTACATGGCAGACTGTGCCAATGCATTAGTCAAATTCACACACCAGTTTTCAAAGTTTCTTTCAGTTGATTCACTTCACAATGTGACACATTTTAATCTAACTGTATTATAATTTGGGTCTGTGCCAGTCCTGTGCACATATAGTACATCAATAAGTAACACGTTTATTGATGATATGGGCCATCATTATGATCAAATATTGTGATAAAAAATTAAGGCCAGACACCCCAGATGAAATGGTGTTTTTTACAAAAAATACTGAAAATGGTTTTCTGCCAGATTATTATACCTTTGTATGCATACTATCAATAAATTTCACTTCTATGACAATTACCTACCTCTAAGTGAGTTTTAATCATGGATCAATCATGTCGATATCATGTAATGAAATCCATTATGCAATCTTTGACAGCCATTTTCTCAAAAACATTTTTCTTCAAATTTCTGCATTTGGAAACAGGATATCTCTTGGAATAATTATGCTATATAAATAATGTTTTCAGTGTTGCATTCAGCATATTCTACTGTGTGCAATGATCAAACACTTTTAAATCATGAATAGTTTGAAAGATATAGCCATATTTGTTGCAAAAAAACAAGATTTTTTAGTATTTTACCAAAAAATTATTAAAAAAATAAAAACATTAAAAAAAATGCTCTGATCATTGCACAATAGAATCTACATGGATTTGCAAGAATTATAACTATATATGGATTCAATAACAAATGGCAGTGTTTCCAAATTTGCCAATATTTGCTCAAAATGGCAGCCATTTTGTTTGTTACCATGGAAACGGGGGTCTGGCTGAAAAAAGTTATATATTTTATTCAGTAAGACCCATTTCATGCATTGGGCAGAAAAAATTGAACTGTTTGCACAAATTAAAAAATAATCCTATCTACCTGCCGTGTCTGGCCTTAATACATACAAAATATTCCATTACAGTTCCAGTTTTACATATTTGTGGGTTTCAACTTTCAACACTAGGGGCATCTGTCAAGAAAACAAATACTTATTATTCAAGATACAGATTCAAAGCTTGTAGTACTAGTTTTAAAATCTATCAAGTGCCTCCAAATGGATTCATTTAGATTTATGGCACTATATAAGTGTTCTTTTTATGATTAAGTACGTTTTGAGATGTTTTTTTGTGATAATGTCGAATGTAATACTAACAATGAAGTATGAATATATAAAAAAGTATAGCTGAATCCTTTGCTGCTTCATTAGTTTGTAGCACACATTGTGATGTTTGAGAAATGGTGGTCTGTTGCAAAAAAACTCACTATAAGTAACATGTTTGGACTTGGTTAAACTATTCCAGTAAATTACATATACCCAAAGTTCCCTACATCGAATAGTGTCTAATAAAACACATTGCATACCACAAGTAGGATACAAGCTTTCAAGTGGATGTTCCATACTTTAGGAGGTCCTATACAGTAGTGAGAATCCACTTTACCTAAAAATGTTTCTTTATTTGTGCCAGTGATGTTCAAACAATGTTATTTAAGCATATAAATCCATTGTCATTTGAAATTGGATGTCGTATCAATTTGGTGGCACTAAACTAAATTGATACGGATACAACTAGTTTTCCTTAAAGGGGGTTCTTTGCTTTGCCACAGCTTTCTCTTTTGCTGGTTTTTCGATGCCTGCATGCTCTGCTAGAGTTACCTCCTTACTCGATGTCGCAACTTGGAGCATACTTCACAGCTTTGGGCCACTCGTGCATCTAGCTGCAATACCCTCTAGAATTTCTCCTCGGAAGCTGTAGTCCTTTGACGCCATCACTTTCTTCACTACATACTCAGCAGACTTTGAATACTGCAGCTGATACCGAAGCTTTTTGTCTGTTGTTTTCATCATTTCCCGCTGATTGGACAAATGATAAAATAAGTATAACAATAGAAATATCTGAAGAATAACTGGTTATAGGTGTAACATGCACAAAGTAAACCAAACATCTTGCTTGTATGCTCTCTCCCTTGAAAGCAGTGTAGGTATGTCATTTTTTAATCGGTTCCGAATTCAGCCATCCTTTTCAGTTTCAACTTCCAATGAATTCCAATTCCATAATACATTCAAATATTTATTATTGAATCATATATATAATTTATATATTTATTATATTATATATGGATAAGTTTATATTTCAATAAGCAATTCCGAAGCATACCATTCCAATTCCATTTATATATAATTAAACAAAGTAACAGTAAACAAATGTCCTCAATTATAATTATTTTATCTGTTGTTTGCATGCATATTCTTGTGCAGTGATATTGTATTTTTGAAACTGTATTCCTAACATTGTTTTGCTATTGAGTACAGGCAGGGATTTTCAGTCATTTCAGTATATTTCCTAATGCAATGCTGGATTTCTAAAGTGTGCAGCTTTGTCAAGCAACTGATACATTATTTTGTAACATCAAATGTTAACACTATTAATATCACAAACCTTACCTGTGTATTTGTGTTGTGGTCAATGGTGGCCAAGTGGAGTCGGGCTATGATGCCTTCAGTGAGCCAAGGTGTTGTTTTCACTTCTTGTTGTTTATACAATATACATTGCATGACTGCACTTCCGGTACAACTCTGCGCCCACTGTCCATGAATGGAATTCCTGATGTGATGGAGGAGCGAGATCCACATCTCCTTCATCAAGCGGGGGTCACCACCACAAGCTGATGCGCAATACCACAGATGGTTGGCAATTCCGCCTGTCGAAGGGACAACCTCATCTTTCTTGGCAGACAACAACCTTTATTTCTTGGTAGTCCTCTAACAAAGTCTATCTAATACTGGGATGTCTGTCAGTGGCAAGTGTGATGATCTTCACCCCATGGTCAGTCAGGTTGTCTAAACAGCGTTTCAGGCCCTCCACTTCCATCCAGTAAATGTTCTTCACCTCTGTGACTTGAGCAGTTTCTTGAGCAATGATCAGTTGGCTGTCAGTGTCCATGGTGAAGTAAATGCCAAATGTAGAGTTGTGTCCTGGATTGTCATATCTTGCATCGCCTGATGCAACCACGCCGTATCCGGCCAGAGATGACATGGTGGCCTCTGAATGGCATGTCCACATGTCCTCTATCTCTGGCAGTATGTATGCCAGCTGTATGTTGTAGCACTGGCGGGGTGACAAGGCGCATAGGTTCAGTAGGTTGACCAAATTGTACACAGTGAATGAATGTCCAGTCAGGAAGAGGATGCTTGGTGTCAACAAGTTACTCTTATAAATGTTATCAATCTTGGGTTGCGAGTGTCACATGAACGAGTGGCCATCAACACATTCTGTGGTCACAACCACTGCAAACCCAGTTACTGTGATGCTAGGCTTTGATACAAGTTGTTTATTGCAGTTTGGTTTTTTAGCAGGTGCAGAAAAGTGAAATGATGTTTTTTTTACAACTGACAAACTTTCTCTTTCCCATTAGTGTAAGAACCGCTTGAGTCATCATCAGTGATATCGCTGTCACCTGCTACAACATATTCTGCATCACTCGCTTCAATGTTTCTCTTCTCACTGTTGCAGATAGAATCGTCTGAAGATGGCGATAGTGAGACTGGGACATCTGAAGGGTCGTCTACAGTGACAGAACTGCCATGGTCAGGGTCAGTCGGAGAACGCGTGCTGGACTGCGATGGCAACTTTGCATACCCATGGTCATGGTTAATGTTCAATGGAACAACAATTTTGTCTTTATTAACTACTGCATCGATAAAGTGTCGCACTGGCGACACGACCACTGGCTTCCATGTTTCGACACTACAAGTCGATCGCGTGGCAGCAGTACAAGTGACATTTGTACTACCATGAGGGACGATGTCATCTCGCGTGCTAAATCCTTTGCTGAATCCTTCGAAGCTTGTGCTCGGTATTAGGCCCTATGGTTGTTTGGATACTTCCGTCATATATTATGAACAAAATGACACAATCTTGCAAATATTCATTAAAATTGGAGCACAAGTGCGATTTATAAGTGACTTTTTCAATGTTTTCTAATTAATGTATATATGTGTTATCTTTAATTTTCATGATTAAAATGCATGTGCACTCAAATGTGTTTAACATTTGAGCTTTGTAAATAAAAAATATATTTATTAATCTTTGTGGCATTTTCCTGTGACGTTATTTCCTTTTTTTCTTGTTAGGCTTACATTCAAAAGTCAATAAATTATATACAATGTCCTTGTTATTAAAAGCATACATTGGTGTTTGCAGTCATGCAATCTATATTAGGAAAATTAACATTTGGTATGATAGCATGCTTGCTAAATTGTCGCCTCAAAACTGCAGCATCAATTCGGGGTCCATTGTTACAATCCAATATTTGAGACACATAAATTAATATTAGGCCTACTTTAGTTGACTGATGTGAACCTACTTACTATGCCAATAACTAATTATATCAGATATGACTAGTTTTTGTTGTATGCTATTGACTGTATCGTAAAACAAGTATTTTTCAGGATTTAAATACTTGTAATGTCATTTATTTAAATGCGGTTACATGTTATACTATCTGAGCAGTCCAACTTCAATAATATTTGTATTTAACTATTTCTTTTAAATTAATACATTCCATTGGCAATGCCTACAATACATGATTGACAGGGCTTGGTCTGGACTGTGACTAATTTTGACTAATACATGACGACATTATTTCGCAAAACTATGTCGATAACATAGACTCGTAGACGTTGCGGTATTCAGACGTAGCAACACGCCGGCACGAATTGCTGTAAACTAAATCGGCGGATTACAAGCAATTATATCATAGTATTCACTCGTATTTGTACTTTATTACATTACCATTTCATATTACATTTCAATTTCGAATACGTCATATTTGTATATATGCAGACTTTGAAATAGAACTGTGGGACTATATTGTAGTCGTAATGATACCTGACGGAACTCGTGAGTGCCTTGTGAGTCACCTTGGCAACAACAAGTATTGTTTTTTGTGAAATTAGTCTAACATGACAAGCCAAAAAATTGAAATGATGGTGTTGTTTTAATTTGAAACAACCCTATCTACGATGATTTAACATAGGAGTGTTTCACTTTAAGAGTTTTCCTTCTCTTAGAGTCCACAACAGACTTTTTTCCTGTTTATGATATGAACTAATTTTAATGTCTCTCCTATCTAGAAAGTGCTATTTGGGAGGGCGTTGAACTAGATGCATGAATATTTATTTGGTTGACATGTTTAGCAAACTCATTTTACAGATACCGTATGTAAACAACATAATACACAGTTCTATTTACTACATTATCTGTATGAAGAATATCTGTCAAAAACTTTTGCGTTGTTCTTGCAGTAATTGGGAGATCATCCTCTGTGACTGGTGTGGATCCAAAGGCACCCACATCATCTGCTCGGCTGTCGAGAAATCCTCCTGCAATGACTGGATCTGTGATGAATGTAGCAAGGTCGCCAGCAAAAGTATGTGGGAACAAAATTTCTTCTTCAAGTACTAATTTATTCATTGGCAAGGTCCATTTTCTGACATGCCTGTGGGAGTTTAGAGAATGAGATCTCAGCGAGTCCAAGACAGTTTTTCTCCGTTTCCCTGTGTGGGATCTTTCACTTCCCATGGCATAGCGACCAAATAGGAAGGACCAGCAGCTTATAGTATCTCTGCTGAAAACCGGGAATGTAGGGTGAAAGAAATTGCACTAGTTTTGACATAACGATCTGTTGGCACCAGAATTTGAAACCCTGTTCCTCCGATCAACAGTCCAGCTCTCTGACCGGTTAACCACCTCCTCTCACTAAATGCTTGCATCATTGTAACAAATTTTTTTATTTTTACTGCACATCCTGAAGCAGTTTTTTCCCAGTACCAAGTGCACCATTGTCACCTTTTCATTCGTTATTAGAGGCTATCCAAAATGGTGAAACTGGTTGAAATATTACATATTGAAATATTTTTATGAACAGTTGTGTATTCAGAATGACGTGCCCCTGATCTAAGTTCAGAAATATTCAGCAAATTATCTTTTCAATAAAGAATATGTTGTATCAAGAATAACATTTTTATGTCATTGAACCTTGAGGCTTCTAAATCACACCCATTCAGTAGTGTTTCTAGGATGGTTTGCATTTACATTACTTCACCATTTAGTAATAAAAGTGGGATTTCTTGGATAGCCACAGTTTCTGAAATTTGGGGATATATAATTTCCACGTTTTCCTTATCTGGATGATGATGTAATGATGTTAAAAGAATCCCTGCAGAAATGCAGTATATTGGAATGAGAAATATTACTACAGCTCACAATAGTATGGTAACACAGTTATCTGGCATAAACAGCAACATGACTGGAAATAAAATCATCTGAAACTATAACGACCTTTCATAAAAAAAAACTCCAGACTCAGTTGTCTGGAATGCAAGAAATTGCATTCCCACCCTAAAACTTTTACAGCTAATGATGACTCTTTCGTGTCCCTGATCATGCTCGTGTTTGTTGTCCTTCTGAGCTTAGTATATAGGTGCTATATAAATTTACTATTATTATTATAACACGTGGTAGATTAGACTGTAATGTTCATATCTTGGCGTTGCAGTGGGCTCCACAAAGAAGACTTCCAATGCGAAGAAACCAAAAATTGATGAGTGGCTGAAGAAGAAATTTGCGAACTTCAGTCGGCATAGCAAAGAGAAAACGACAAAACGGAAACGACCTCCTACTACGGGTCACAACATCAGGAAGCGATGTCGTACGAACACGGTTCGGAACATTTCTGCATCGGCAACTTGCACTGGAAACAACAAGAGAATAAGCAGCACCATCTGGCCCAAACCGTCGTCTACATTCACAGCAATATCACCAAAACCGTCGACGACAGCCTCGGAGCACAGCTCAACAAAATCCTCCCAGAACAATTCCCAAACCGAGAACACTTTACCCGTGGCAAATAAGCGACTGTATGGCTCCCGGCGACGAATTCTGCGAAAGAATCTGCAGGAATATGACGGCAAAGATGACGCCTCATCCCCTGACATTCAGAAGGGTGAAGTTGTCGGATGCGTCATCCCGGCTTCCATGTCGGTACCGTCATCTGATGCAGCAGATCAAAAGTCAAGGTTGGCCATCGGCACGTCAAAGACCATTGACTTTGAGAGCAAGCCTAGATGGTATCAGCGACTCATGAACGAAGACTACTTGACCGGGAGAAGTCTCGGAGCACAGATGCGGAAATGGACGGACGACCTATGGAGCATCAAGAATGCTGAGCAAGGCGAGAATGCTAAATGTTGCAGCACTGCGCTGGGCAGTGTAGGTATGCTGCCACCTAGTGCCCTTGACCCTGTATTTAATTAACGCCTGTCCGTGCCACAAAACTTCCATCCGTTCCAGATAAAAATGTTGAGGTCTTGGAGCAAGTGTAAGCAACAAGATTGTTTCGTTAGATAAAAATGTGTATGAAATAATTGTAGGGAAAGGTGCTAGTGAAACATTGTGGAATTGCGTAACTTCATTTATCATACCCATAGTATTTACCATTGTTTATGTTTAATTTAAATGCCAATATTTGTTCGTTTTCCTGTCTTAAATATATGATTTTTGCTTTAGATAGTGAACCGTCAACTTCCGTGACACCATCAACAACGTCATCTGCAGCAACGTCGGACAGCGAAGATGTGCAAATATGTGGACATGATAATCCAGGGGTATCGCGTCCGGAAACAGGTGTTGAAACACTGGCAGAAACTGACAAGTCTCCCTCGGCAAAATTGCCTACACCTTCAACTTACGTGGCGGATGATAGCTCGACCTGTGACTCGTCGCACCCGGCCGAGATATTGCCGATCTGCGAGGACTATCGTGTGGTGCTGGACGACGTTTCACCGCAGATGTTTAATGGGAACGAAGGCATCAGTGGCACTTGCAGCTGGGACGAAAACAACGCTAACTGTTTGTGTTTGAACTATTGTCCACCCATCGAGATCGACCTCACACAAGACGGCGACACAGGTAATCCGACCAACACCTGCTTGACAATCGATCAGACCGGGAAGCCGCCGGAGTTCATCGATCTCACGGAGTTGCAGGAGTTGTCGGAACAGGACAGATGGAGTGAGGGGGGGACTGATTCCGGCATCGGGGAGCCGCCGTATATGATGTACGACCCGCCCTCGTTGAGTCGGCCCGATGCACCGCCGCCGCTCAGTCGGGCACCCGAAGTGCCGCCTGTTCTCACCGCCGCTGTCTCTCACGCGCCCTACACCGAGTACGGGGGTAGGTTCTACAGGGCGCCTCTTGTTAACGTGGGGTATTTCACGATCGGCCCAGTGAGGTCGTACAGATAAGAAGCAACCGTTTTATTAATACCATTTGCTATTACCGTCCCACTTACGGGTCGTCTCGTAAGTTCACGAAGTACACAAATACCTTGAGCATTACCCTAATTAAAAGAAACATTAATGCAAACCGATTGCAATTTTGGATTGTAGAAATCACAAGTCCCCACACCACGTGTTGGTGGGGATGATGTGTCATTGTGCATGTGGAGTGATGAGAAAGTTGTAACTCGCTAATGTCGTTGCAGTGCGTCTTAGCTTTTGGTCTAAGTATGTGTGAATAATGAACAAACAATAAGAGCTTCTTACTCACAGAGTTATCCATTCATCAGATATTTTAATGTTGCCATTGATCTGCATCAGCATCAAGCGACAATGCATCTATTTTGTTTTATCCATCAAAACACAAGGGACATAATGTTCAGCGTCATTCTGTTAGCTGTTCGTACACAAAGTCGTTGCTCCTGTTAATTTGGTATCATTTCATGACTAAAAAATCTGACGTGTGATAGATCGTTGTTCTGCCGAAATCATGATCTGTGGTGTGTTTCAAGGCATATTGTATATGTTGCATTGAGTAATATTGCTGACTTTTAAAGTACTCTGATTTACAATCCGGTTGAGCAGGTAGCCTGGTGTACTTGTCTTGTGAACGCGGGTTTTATTGACTATGTAGCTCTGACTTGTTAGTGTCAATCAGTCGCAAAGATTGTCAACGTGGTTTTACTGCGGTTCTGTTTACCCATACAATTTGTTCAATCGCGGGTTTATTTGCTAACTCTGTATCTTGGTAACCACGCATTGCTATTGTAAATGGGTTAGTTTGAAGATTGCCATAATGCTCGACTCGGGGACATCATCTGTTCTACGTGTGAATGAAAATGGGTAGGTATAAATCCAGCGGACAGTCTGGTTTTGGCATTGCCCATTGGCAACATTTTACAGCGATTGTGTTTATGAGGGTGAACATTCAGACCAAGAAGTGTATTATAGGTAGGCATACAATAGAGACATACATTGCCAATCTGATTAGTTTGCCTGTTTCGAACATATGTCAGTTATGATAGTCCATGAGTTAAACACCAGAATTGCGTCCAACTGTAACATCTAGGGGAACGAATGACTCGTAGACTATATGTCGACCAACGAAAAGTCAGAAGTGGTTATTGTAAAATAATGTTATATGAATTGACCGCCTAAATTTCATGTCATTGTGCAACCATAGTGTCCCGTAGTTCAGCGAAGGCCTCAGCATGTCGTTTCCAGGGGGCTAATCTTAGTCACTCGTTAGTTTTCTTTACAAAACTGATCCGATGTCCCTCCTCTTCCTTAAATATGCCACTGCCTTCAGATTTTCGTTGGTCGACTTGACTAGACGTATTGCTGTTGATGAATAATAGGTGCTCTCGTGCTTTTAATCATAAATGATCGAATTCCCTAAAGAATATAGGGAGACTGGACATTAACTGATCTATGTCACTATGGTGAACACAAGTAGTTAATAGAAGTAGATCACATTGAACTGTACTGATGTCACCTGACTGAAATGTGGGTAGACGTTGGTTGTCAATGACCGACGTGGAAGTCGCTGTACAGCCGTGATTCTCAGTTGTTAAATGCGCACATAGGTACATAATTTGTTGTTAAGATATTTAGAAAAAATATGTTTCTCTGTAATATTAGTAAGTACAGTTTGTTTGTTGAACAATGCAGATAAGCAGTAAATGGTATACATATTTGTTGTGGGAGATGTGTCGAGCTGAATATTGCATACTTATATGACTCGTATGATTTTACATATTAATGTTCTGTCTCGACGTGGACATAGAATGCTATTTGGAAATCTTTAGCGTATTGCTTTTGCGTGGATTAGGGCGATTTTCGGTTTGTCTGTCGCTGCTTATGCCAATGCTCAATACTAAAGACTACTAATTGTGTCTTGTTGTCATGTTTATATATATATTCCGATCTAGTTTCGTCTTGAAATTTTAAACATACTGAATGTTTATTCTGAAAAGGGTATTTTAAAACATCTACTCTGCGGGTGAGCACGCGATTAATAATAGAGGCAGCACACAGTTTTGACGCAAAAGCTGCTTCCTCAAGAGGATTAGCCCGTTGCGAATCCGGTTTTCTGATATCTAAACAAGCCATGCGTGAATGGTTTAAATACTATCCGCAGTGGGTTTTACAAAATGCGTACATTTGTTTACGTGTTCGAAATAATTGACTTGGGTCGTTACATGTAATAAGTTGGCAGACCCAATTTCCAAGCCAACCTTTAACCTTCAACCCACATAATGTGTAGGTAACATGTTTTGAGAGAGTGGAGGAGGGAGGAACAGAGCTCGCGGGTACACAAAGAAAGTCGACAACAGCAACATACAAACATGATTGATTGTATCGAATATATCGGGAAATCACATTTTGAGACTCATTTGAATTGATCATTGAGCAAGAATTAAATAAATTAATAGTTCGCTGGTTTTTACTTTTACCAAAACTACACACCAAAAGTTGATCAAATGATGGTGTAAGAGAGAAGGCCGTGCAAGTGGAAACACTTGACCGTGGTAAATTGTAGAACCCAGGATGTGAATCAAATGGAACTAATTCAAAGGTGAAACCAATTTTCTTTGTATCTGTGAACTTAATGATCTTGTTAAGTAATATCCCTAATACGAAATATGTTGATTGCGAACTCGTGTCACTATAAGCCCGCCCAAACATGGTAATTTCCGTGTTACAAAACACCTAGCTCGTTAGATGCCACAATTGATCTAGTTGTTTTTGAAAATATTTAGAGTGGGTGCTTGTATGACATGTTCTTGGAGGTTATTCCACCTATTCACTGTCGTGTGTCTGATCGCCTTAATTTGTCTGGATTTTATTTACTGTAAAGTAATGTTCAGACGACAATAACCCAAAAAATCAATGTTGGGTAAATCCAGCGGCATATTTGTAGATAAGCGTGTTATCTTTACGGTGATGTCAACATATTAAAACCCATTGCAAGTTTAAGCATTGTGGTTCACAGTATTAAACAGCACCTAAATGAAGATAAAATAAAAACATGTCAGGACAATACAAAACCATGTTTGTGTGCAGTTGCATAACAACAACTTTTCCCAAAACATTTAATTTTTCGCGATGAAGGATAATTGTATTTCATAATAAAAGCTATATTGCGTGTCCAGCGTCACCAATACCATGTATGATTATTTCTTAAGTCACGTTTTGTTAATTTCAATCTCCGCACAGTTGTCGCAATGTTATGATTAAGTAGTTCAAATTATAATCCTAAACACATTTCTGAAAGAGCTGCAGTAGTTGAAAATAGACCTTTCCAAGAAAAACAGTCCAAAAACTGTCACCAAAGTAACCATGGTGGGAACAAATATTTCCATGTCGAATGACATCTTTGATTCGCTTTAACTGATTATAAACTACACGTACTAGATAATACAAGAAGATTTTCCCGTGTACGCGTAATTTAAAATGCTAAAATTGCATGTGGAATCTGAAATTGTCGTCGGTTACGCTGGACGTGCGATGAAAATATCAGATTTGACTTCAAGTAACTCGTAACAAAAGTAATTCATATTGCATTTTAATAATACTCATGGGAAATATGTATCTTTATATGTGCAATAAGAATGTATAACTGAATTAGTTAGAATCAAACATTTATTTGATCTGCTACAATCCCATTTGTATACTTTTTGGGGCACTCGTCCATAATTATGCAGTCTTTCGTTCGCAAAGCAAAGCTTGACGGAGTCGATGCGCGTACTTTTGATTGTGACAAGCTAACTGCGACGTACTTGATGATGGAAGTTGAAATGACATGAACAAAATCGAATTGTAGGGACACCTATAATTATTTATTTTATGACACGGTCGGGTAGCTTATGTTGCGGGTGTGTTCACCGCAACGAGTAATGAGGCGCTCATACTAATTACTGTAGGTGTTTGCATTTTCAAAATGATGGACATAGCCGACTTTCGTGTCTACCAAAACAGGACAATCGAGGAAAGCGGGGGACACGAGATGCCTCGTTGGTTTAAGAGGACACATGAACGTTTGATCTAAGTCAAATATACAACGATGTTTGTTGTTAATTTATTCATAGCTGAGCATCACAGGGAAACAATCCTCTCTAAACAAGAATGTAAATAGCTTGACGACGCCCTCTTTACATGACAATCAACTACATGTACGCTGTGTCAAGAAATGCTGTCGACGTTTGATTTTATGTTGCCATTTCAATCCTGGTTTAGAACAAGCATAGCCGCATCACTGTCATCCCGCTAACTAATAACTAATTCGATAGTTGCAACCCAGTCCGTTTCTGGTACAGGAAATTGCAGCATTCACATCACGGAGTTGTACCTAAAATGAGGATGGAAAAGCAAGCCTATTCATTTTGCACACAATGTAGACACATTGACATCAGCAACTGAACAACAATATTGATAATCGATATGCATAAGAGAAAACACGGAAGGAATATTTGTACTAGAGGCTACCCCAGATGAATCTGGTAGACCCCTGAATCATTTGTCGACAAACCATTTGCAGAACCGCGTATCCACAATAATACGTGCCCATGCAGTTAACTTGTCAGCAAAGTACATCGTACCAACAATAACATTTTGATTAACTATATTTAATTTTTCAAAAAATCACAAGGCTAGCATCAAAACGCAAACATCCATCGATTTGGCATTTGAATAATATGGGCAACGATTAAGCACTTGGTAGGCATATGTATGCGATTGTCTGATGTTGAGCAGCACAATACATTTAGTCAGTGTTGTCATAGATTCCATAACATCGGTGGGAATATAGATCACATGCACTTCGCGATAATCTTGTTCCACAACGATTCCGGGTTATTGTAGGACTACGTTAAGACGATTTCGCCATGAGAACATTGAGGCTACCTAAAATAGTCTTATTTTGCCTAGCCTGTATTCGGAACGCAACGATTGCATATACCAGACAGGCAGTAAGCACGTTATCACCAATACTCTTGGCTTTGCATTCAAGGAAACATCAAGTACCAGTTAAGTCGTGTTGTGACACTGCTGACCAACGAGCGCGCGCGGGTGCTGACGAACAGTGTCGAACTGTAGCCTGCCAAAGCAGCATTATTTCCAAGTTATGTAGGTGATGCTGCACATATTTGGGCGTGTTTCAAATCCTACCAAATCGGAGATATACTTATATAGTGCGCGCTCCAAGCTCCAGTCAATCATAAGTGTTTTAGTGCAGACTCCGATAATAAAACATTGACATGATATGGCGTGACAAACGTGGGCTACATTCGATACATAGGTGTAGGTCAACATTAACAGGGCAATACCTTACTCTTATCACAAAACAAGACACTAATCGAATTTGCAAAATTATCAACGAATAGCTAGTTAGCGTAATGCAAGGTACTTACTGGCCTAGTGGGCGAAGTTAAACTTTGAAGTTGGGGAGAGTGACTGCGGGGAGGATAGTGACGTTTTCGCCTTCTTCTAACCCGATGAGGAATTCACTACGTGAGGGTATACTTCCGAAGTCATCACGCTGCTGAAACAGTGCAACACCATTAAGATGGGTACGCATACATTATGTGGGATATGATGTTCAACTGGTTTGTTCCTGCCTTGCGGTAAGGTGGTACACTAGAACCCTTCAAAGCTGCCACCTTTCAGAAACAGCCACCTGTTGAAAACTCGGCATCAAGCAACGTTCACATCAACAGAAATGCGGACATTCACGGCCAATTAATTGCTATGAATGCCAGGCAAATGTTATATTAAACAAATAAATAACAGTAATTATAACAACACTAAACACGTTTCAAATATAAATATGCATGTAGACCCATACAGAGTGTTTTGTCAGAACTGCGGATCTGTATATCTGACAAATCTAATAATGATAAAAGTGAACTGGTCGCCATCAACCCCCAAATAACTATAATAGGTTTGTAAAATGTAAGAATAATAATAATAAATATTCGCTTAAGTAGTGTAGCAAAGTCATGAGGTGATACTAAGCTCAGGCAATTGTATTATACCTAAATGTAATAAATAAGTTCGATCGACTGGCCAATGAGTTGTTTCTTAATATATGCCATGTTTATATTGGTAAAGTATTCTGTAAAATAGTTTGCACGATAAATTATCTCCATCGCCAAAGTATTTTCGCACAGGCTAAATAGTTGGCGATCCGAGAATAGACCCTATGTGGTTATCCTTGTCTAAATGTATTTTCACGCAGAATATTCAGACATTAATATACAAACAATGGTAGCGTGTCGTAGTTTTACTTAATGATCAAACTCCATAATAAAAAGGCCCTATTAATTACCATCAACTTTACAAATTCAACGATAAATTTAAGGTATATCTGAACGGCGTGTTTTCACAAACCGCATTTTAAAAGTAAAGGTAAGTTAATTTTGATATAGCGCAGTAACCCGTCCCCAGGACTGCCAAAAATGCTTTACGCTTTACTCCCTGGCAGAGGCAGACCTGTTCAATTGAACACCATCTCGACTTCTCTGGTAAGTATACAGCCACGCTGCAATTAATGCGCGAAAACGATTCGTACACACATATCCACCACTGTTTATAGTCAGGTATTCATTCATACAGCTGAGTGAACCGGAGCAACGTACAGTGAACGAACTTGTCCAAGTTTCGACACGGCAGCACAAGATTCGATCCTGGGTTCTCTCGGTCGAGAGTTCGAAGCTTTAGCCACTGCACCAATGCGCTCCACGAATTAAGAAAATGACTGTTCATGTTAACCTCTTTTTATGCTTATTATTTGCATAATACGTGGTCTGCTAGCTGGTGGCCACGGCGGGTCTGTGCTCACCTTACTCCTGCTGTCCGCGCTGCCGCTGAGGAAGCTGCGAGTCTCCTCAACCGTCCAGCGTCGGGCGGCCGGCACCTTCTCCCCCCTCTGCTCATCCTATCAGCCGCATGCAACAGGGCACATTTGAACACAACATCTCCCCACGCATAACCATACTGCAATAACACATGGACGACGCACGCACGCACACAGACAGCTTGATTATCAATAACAGTTAGATGTGTGTGGCGTGCGTGTGCGGGTGTCAGTGGATGTAAGCCTATGCGCATCTGAGTGCGTGAGTAGTTATTAGGTTGCTCACAGTACGGGTAATGACCTAAGATCAAAGGAAAGTCGGCAAATATCAAAGGGAAGATCAAAGGATTTGTCGGCATGTGTTCGCCCAGTGAGTCGAAAATTGTTTAGCCAGCGCAGACAGCTTACTTATAAAAAAAGTTTGATTAATGGTTTACTACGCCAGCACTTTTTATTACGTAGTTTTCAATTTTTTTATGACCTAGTTTTGTAGTGCTACCCTCTACTGAATATGAGTTGAAATAAAGTACACAGTAGCGCCTCTAGTGATTATCGATTATATAATCAATAATAATAATCGATTGATATTATCGATTATTGTATTATTGATCGATAATCAGATAATTGATTGTGTGGTTATATGGTTATGTGTGTGGTTATATGGGTATATGGTTATGTGTTGTGGTTATATGAGTTTGTGTATGAAAACTTGTGGCTGTATAGTAGCGTCTCTAATGAAACTCGCCGCTAAAAAAAAGTACACTGTATTGCGAATATTTTTATTAATTGTATGTTTCTGTGCAAGCTATATGAAGTTCTCCGGTTAGTACAATTAGGCCGTCGGCTGTCGCCTGCGCTGTAGAGATCACAGGTTAACAGCTTGCGTCGGCTGGCTGCCGCCTGCGCTGTAGAGATCATAGGTTAACAGCTTGCGTCGGCTGGCGCTTATCGTCACACCTCACGGCAAAGTGGGGATATCGTATGTCGCATCCTTTGGCTAGTGGTGGCGTTGTTATTAAGCTGAAGTTGTTGCTTCTGCAGCCGAATTGAAGTTGGTTTTATGAGTCCCGCGCTAGGCCGGCGCTGTGCGGAGAATTTTATAACGAAAGCTAGCCAGCTAATGCTGCGTTATTAAGGTGTACGCAATAGTTGGACTAAAGAGAAGCTAGATGGAGCTTGCTGCTGCCGTGTGTACGCAATAGTTGGATTATATCAGCAGCTGCCTCCAGCAGCCGCTAGGCACTGACGCTGTGGAGATATCGTATTTCGGCATTCTTTGGGTGGCGTTATTTTTAAGCTGAAGTTGTAGGCGACATTAATAAACAGTCCGCTGGAGCTAGGCGGATAATTCATAACGAAACAAATAAGGCTTCTGCTGTATTGGCCTAGCGCGGGCGGGTTTATATCGAAAGACTGTTGCTGAATTCAAGGTGGTTTTATTGAATTATAGAGACTAAAAGCCTAACTACTATACTAAAAGTTCATGATGTGAAATAAACCACCGAGCAACTAACTACTATACTAAAAGTTCGGTTTATATGTTGAAGTAAGCCAATCCACCGCGAGAGACACGGCCCCCGGGACGAGGAATTAATCCACCGCGAGAGACACGGCCCCCGGGACGAGGGGCTGTTCGCACGCCTGGCGGAGCTCCGTTAGCGAGGATGGGGGGATGGTCCTGAAGAACCCCGAAGCCGTTTCGGGCCGAGGTCGCTGCGTTCCGTGTACAACGCCGATCGGTATATGTTGTCGGCGTTGACTGTCCGTTGGAAATATGATGGGGCGCGAAGGCACGACGGGCGGGCTGATGCTGCCGTGCTCTGCGAGGCGCCGCGCGCGGCCCACGGGCGGCGGCGGCGGCAGCGGCGGCGGCGGCGTGCTGTGTTCATTCCCCGGTCGTGGCGAGGCGACTCTGCACGGCGGGTGCGTTTTAGCGCCGCGTCCTCGCCCTAAACCGTTTCTATGCAAGCGCATAAGTAGAGTACGGTCAATGTTGACCGTTCCGAACTGTCTAAACCTGTAAAATAAAATAAAAATTTAGTTAGTAAAGCAAAATTACACTGTGTGTAGGTAACGTACCTGTAGGATTGTGAGGCGCGTAATTTTAGTTAGTAAAGTATGGAATGTGTCTGTAGGTGGTAACGTACCAGCTGTTGGGTTCGTAATCCGCGCCTCTCTCCGCGACGTGCTCGTCCATTGTACTTGTTGGAATGACGCGCAATTGTTCGCGCGACGCTAGTTGTTCGTACGGAGGCCTGCCAATTAGCACGTACGCCACCGTTACATAAGCGCCTTTGTTAACTGGTTACATAAGTGCATAAAGCCTTAATAAATAGCTAAGCGCGTAAAATAAACGGTCTGTAATACGAAGTAAGGACTAGAGAATCTTATGGTAAATTTATACTCGAAAATAACGCTCTATAAAAGCGACGTTCAGTTTGTGAACTAATATGACCGAGAGGTTTTTTTTCTGTTTTAGTAACCTTGCGAGAATCGGCTGTTTCGTGGCGTGCGTGTGCGAGCACACGGGAGCTATTCGCTATGCTAATATAAGTATGGGCGGCCGAGAACGCCTCTGTATTCGCTTATTGTCGGTGTGGTAACGTTGCGTTATGTGTTGCCTTTGCAGACCATCGTCGCTGTCATCATGCCGCCATTTCAAGGAGAGCTGCTGAAGAAAGAGAAAACTAGAAAATCGAAGCTATCGGGCGTAGCTGCTGAGGTTGCAAGAGAATTTAAGGCGCCTGCGGCGACTGCCACTTCAGCGTCCCTGGGCGCTGTTCTCGAGCAGCCGCCCGAGGGCGCGACGGCATCGCTCAGTCTCGATTCAACCATGGTGAGTTTCTTTGAGCTGGATGCGGTGAGTCTGAAGGAGCTCGTACAGGCGACGGACGGTCTGTATAAGGTATCTACACCCGTGAAGATTGCAGGAATCGCGTGGAGGGGGAAATGTAAGTACGCTGGCTGACTGTAAGCGTAAATTACGACGCTTCCAA
The DNA here is from genome assembly GCA_020002185.1 of Paraescarpia echinospica. NCBI lineage: Eukaryota > Metazoa > Annelida > Polychaeta > Sabellida > Siboglinidae > Paraescarpia > Paraescarpia echinospica. The sequence goes on along the minus strand of CM034538.1, from coordinate 56,405,297 downwards.
GGCGGCACTATGACGTGCATGATTCACGGTGTACAAGTTAAACCGAAAAATTATTTTTCGGTTCGCGTCCTGGTGGAAGGAGTCGGGTCGATGAGGATGACGAGATTTGGCTTACTCTATTCGCGGACACGATGTCGGAGCTCGTCGATTATGACGCCGACTATCTGGCAGCTATGATGCCGGAAAAGCTGCGCGAAACTGTAATGCCCCTAGTCGGTACGATCCTTGAAGTGTCCCTGCGAAAGACCGTATAGGGCATTATGGAGACGTACTCCATCCGGAGTGTGAGTGTTATCACGAAGCCGAGTGAATAACGTGCGCTCACCCTTGAATGACTAACGCTTCGCTTCTTGCTATAGGATGCCGTAATCGCCGACGCTTTGAACAACCACGAGGAGGAGGGACAGGCCGCTTCGAGCGCAGCGCCCCCGGCCGAGAAGCGCGCAAAATACGACGCGCCATATCCGCTGATGAGGGAAACGCCGATTCGCCTGCCTACGTACAACGACGACGACGCGAAGTCGTTGCCGCCCACGTAAGCTACCTTGTGTCCGGTGCCGCCGATGGAGATCGTGTCCGTTTCGTCGGACGATCTTATTCCGTGGGCCCCCAGCAGCAGCAGCAGCAACAAACGAGATGCGCCGCTGATCGAGGGTGGCGCCCAACCCGACCTGCAGTGGCGCCTCATACATTCGAACGTGTGATGACAAAGGTGCATGATGAACACCTTCGCCAAATTGATTGGAGAAAAGATGATGGAGCGAATTCTGCGGTGAGAGTCCACCCGAATAAGGCTGCCCATTCGTGCATATGTACGGGTATCGAGGTAGAAAGCCCAGCCGACGCTATCGCCTCGTGTACGAGAATGTGTCTGGCATAACCGATCACTTTTATAAGCCCGCGCTCGAATCCCTTCTGCATCGATCGCTCTTGCCGTCCGCCATGCGATTGATAGGCGTGCTGGAAGAGCAATGCTACGCGGATCGAATCTCGGAAAGGGCACTCGTGCACCAGGTGGCTGACTGGCTGATGGGTACCGACAGAACGTCGTCCTTCGATAACACGCTCTTGGAGACCGCGGTGAAGCAATACCTGCTGAAGAGAGCTTGCCTCAATGATTGACATTATGTAGCCGTGTTTATTTAGTACATAAATTCGCCACGCGATGGTGACGAGAGCTTGCCTGACATTATAACATGTCGCCGTGTTTATTACGAACATTAGTGTATGTTTCACCAAGCGATGTTTGCTGAAAACATTAACAGTATTGTGGCATAAAGCCTTACATGCTTGCTGAAATTAATAGGTTTGTGGCATAAAGCCCGCGGTGAAAAGAGCTTGCCTCGGTGTAGCGCCGTTTACTACGAACATTAGTATTGTGGTGGTATAAAACGCGGTGAAGAGAGCTTGCCTGACATTATAACACGCCGCCGCCACCGTGAACATGTTTCACCACGCGATGCTTACTGAAAATATTGTGGCATAAAGCCTTACATGTTTGCTGACTTGTGGCATAAAGCCTTACATGTATGTATGTATGTATCACCATGCGGTGCTTAATAAAATGTTGAAAACGAACGTAAAACCCGCCTATTCTTGTCTGCGCGATCCCAATGAGAAAAACACACCATTCCTACTTCTACGACGAAAACCAGTGACAACTCCAGCGGCCGTAGCCATCTAACGGTAGTCGGCATCGACAGCGCTGCCACCTAACGACGGTAGTAGGGGCATCCGCACTAGAATCGCAGTGAAACACACCTTATCGAAAACGAACCCAGTGAGCGGTAAGAAAGCGTCGCCGTCTAACTGTCGTTGCGGTAGTAGGGGCATTCCCAGTGAGAAAACAAACACACCTTATTGAAAACGAACACAGGTAAAAATGCGTCGCCGCCTAACGGTTGTTGCGGCGGCTTTATAGTCGGTTAGGTCACCTAGACACCGCGTAGACGATTTGACACCCCCGGCATTAAAACTCTACACCGACTACAGCGCCGGCGCCGGCGGCCAACCCTACTACGCGTTCGCCGGCGTTCCGCTGAACGAGCTCGATCGAGTGGAGACGGCCTTCGAAACAAACGTGACCGTGTATCGACTGACAGAGGAGGGGTCCGCGGAATTGGTCCGCCGTTCCCTCCACCGCTACCCGACTACCATCAACGTAAATCTGTTCGAGACGCACTATTCGTATATAGCCGACGTCTCGATGTTCTGTCGCTCGTACCTATGCGGTAAGTGCTGCGAAACGCTGTAGCCAACCGCCAATCGACTACGGCGTCACGAAGCGACGTTTGAGGGCGGCGTTCGCCACGTCTTCACTGGCGGCGTCTACCATCCGACGCCGTCCGTGTTTCAACGGCTGGAGGACGAGGGCGTGTACGTGGACGAACGCCTGCTCTACTACCCGTACAGGGCGACGTTCGACTTCGAGTGCTACTTCGACGATCGCGTCCTGCCGGCGGACAGCGCCAAATGCCGGTGGATCGCCCGACAGGAGATATTCAGCGTGAGTATCGCCTCGAACGTCCCCGGGCACGAGACGGCGCGCTTCTTAGTCACGACCGGCGATTCGAGCGAGCCCACGAAGCGCCTGATCGTCGCCCTGGAGGCCAGGAGCAAAGCGGCGTGCGCGACTCTGCGACCGTTGTACGACGCGACCTTCGAGGCGATCGCCGCGCTCGAAGACGAATGGCGAGCTCGCGCGACGTAGAAGGAGGCGTCGAACGATAACAGCCCGTACACCGTACTCGCCGACCACTTGTGGACGCATCCGCGCCGCCTCCCCGTCCTCGGCTTCAATTTGGATAAATACGATCTGAACGTCGTCAAGAAGTATCTGACGCCCCTGTTCATGACCAGCGAAGCGCAGAGCGTCTCGTCGGCGTTCACGATCAAGCGTCAGAACAACGTCATGTGTCTAACGACGGCGACGCTCAAGTTCCTGGACATCACTAACTACCTGGCCCCCGGTTTCAGCTACGATAAGTTTCTGAAGGCCTACGGCTGGGAGGTGACAAAGGGCCACTTTCCCTACGAGTACCTCGACGACCTGCGAAAACTGGACGACACCGAACTGCCGCCGCGCGAGGCCTTCTACAGCCGCCTGAAGCGAGAAGGCATCTCCGCCGCAGAGTACGAGGGTTGCGCGAAGGTATGGCGCGACGAAGGGATGACGACGTTGCGGGACTTCCTCGTCTGGAATAACAACAGGGACGTGGTGCCGTTCTTGGAGGCCGTCGACAAACAGTTCGTCTTTTATCGGGAGCGCCTCATCGACATGTTCAAGGACGCCATCAGCGTACCGAGTCTAACCCTGCTGTACATGTTCAACGATCTACCGTCGACGCTCCACTTCACGCTCTTCAACGAGCCGAAGAAGGACCTCCACCGGCTCCTGCAATCGCAGATCGTCGGCGTCCCCTCGATCATTTTCGCGCGCTATCACGAGGCCGACGTGACCGTTCTTCGCCGCGACGAGTACGGCGAGTCGGCGCGGCCCGCCGCTCGATCGTCTGCTTCGACGCGAACGGCCTCTACCTATGGGCGATCACGCAAGACATACCGACGGGGTGGTACACGCGCCGTCGCGTGGAGAACGCCTGGCGTCCGGAACGCGTGAACCGTTACGGTCGCTTGGCCGTGGAGTGGCTGACGCAGGAGGCCGAGCGGACGGGGGCGCGCATACGACACCAGCTCAACGGGCGCGAGAAGCGCGTCGGCAAGTACAGGGTCGACGGCTGGTGTCGCGAAACGCGGACGGCGTACCATTTCCAAGGGTGCTTCTACCACGGCTGCCCGCGCACGGGGAAGGAAACGAACGAGGTGAACGGAAAACCGATGAGTCAACTGTACGCCGAGACGGCCGCCTTCACGGCCTACCTTCGCCACCTCGTCAACGTCGTCGAGATGTGGGAGTGCCAGTGGCGCGCGGCGAGGCCGCCACCGCCGCCGCGGAGCAGGACCGACGGCGGCGGCGCTGTTACGCGGTCGACGATACTGAAGGCCGTGCTCGACGGCACTCTGATCGGCCTGGTCGAGTGTGACATCGTCGTCCCGGACCGCCTACATCGCGCGCGACGATCTTAGCCCGTTCATGCGTCGCTACGCCGAAACGCACGAGCTCCTCCCCCGACCTCAACGGACGCTCGTGGTGAGTTTCTTCCGCACCAATATTCTACTCGCGACGTATCGTATCGTAGGCCCCGTTATAGGCGTCGTTGTCGATCAGGCACATCAACACGCGTTTCGGGAGCGTGCCCAGGTAGACGTTGTCGTGCGTATGAGACATCGTGCCCTGCGGTATCGAGAACACCTTGCAGTCGACGCGACGCAGCGTGTACATGGCCGTCCCCTTCGTCAGCGTTTTGACGTGACCCGGCTGGACGGACGGGTTCACCTTGGCCTTTCGCACATGCAGGTAGGTCTCCAGCAGCACGATTTTGAACGCTGGATCGACGACGGCGCCCATGAGCGCGAAGGCGTCCTTGCTTCGCACTAGTCGGATCTTTACGTCGACGACATTCAGCAGGTATCGGTCTTGCAAGAACACGTCGACGTGCAGGCGTCCCAGCAGGTCCACCTCGATGCTGTCGCGTATGTAGTAGCGCCGATGCTGCCACCCGGCGTTGGCGTTCGCCACTGCGTCCATGCTCCCGTCGGTGTCCTTGCACCAAATGCCGCCCTCGAGCTTCGACCTTTTGGCATCGGAACCGTAACTCGGCAGGGTCTCGATGTAGGCCCGTTACGGATACGTATTGGTCGACGGCGTCATGAGCGTGCCGTTCAGCGACACATCGACTTGACTGAAGATCGAATGCAAGAAATTGTTGACCGGCGCCACGGCGCTGTCGTGCGCGAGATCGCTACCGTCCCCCTGCACCACCTTGACGCGCGCGTACAGTCTAGCGCTCGCCAGGTCCAGATAGTCGTCTCCCGATCCCGGAACGAGGAACTCGATAGTGCCGCCCGCGTCGAGGGACGTCAGCGGCTGGTGGTCGATCCACTGACCGCTCTCGATGCTGGTCTGCGTCGTCGGGACGCTGAACAGGTCCAGTTGGCCTCTTTAGGCCCTCGCACGACTGTCGATGCACGAACGCCATTCTTCTACGCCGGGAATATGTCGCTCGACGTCCGTTCCTTTCGACGGCGCTTCTTCTTACTGGGCTTCGCCGGCGTGCCGGGCGGCTTTATTGCGCGTCGTCGTCGCTTTTTCGTCGGCGGCGGCGAATTCAACAGCCCGTCGAGAAGGTAGGCGCCGGCCTTCTTCGCGCGTCGCTTTACCGACTGTTTCAAATTCTCGCCTGCGACGACGTCCCACGCCACGCGCACGCCCGTGTTGAGCGCGCATTTTCCTAGCGCCACGGCCCCTCTCTTGATGAGCGCCATGGCGCTTACAAACAGGCTGCCGAAGAGATTACCCATGCCGTGTCCCCTCTGCGCTCTGCCGCCGACGAACACCGGCAGGTTACCGCCGCCCTGTCGAGTGTAGTAGTCCTCGTACGCGTTGCAGCCGGCTTTCGCTGCTGCCATCGTCAGAACAGTTTGGACTTGCAGCGTCTGATGTGAAGCGTCGTCACGAGTTTTCCCTGCTCGAATGGTATCGGCTGACCGATGTTGTCTCTTATATCTATCTCGATCGAACCGAATTGGCCCGCAGGAGCGGCACGTATTGGACGCGGTCGAAGACGTTCGATACGATGAGCCCGTTCGTCCCGTAGGCGGGCACGGTTCGGAGGAGCGTGGCGTACACGTGGCCGACGATGCGCGGTTACATGATATCCGTTTACACGTACATGGTGTCGACGCCCCCATTCATGTCCACCGTGTAGTTCCCCTCGTACTCGAAGGTATACGCGACGGGCATGTCGCTGCTGACGACGTCGTTGGACGATGCGGTTCGACTCGAAGCCTAGTATTTTCTTCAGGTGGCTCCGAGGGGGCATAATAAATTCGACGCCCGCCGATAGACGCAGCGTCATCCGGTTGGAGACGGGGCTGCACTCCAGGCGCGCCTTGGCTTTATCGGTGCTTAGTTTCGTCAGTGACTCGTTGATTTTTTGCATCAACTCGTAAGCGCTGTTGTAAAAGCCGTGAGGGATATTGGCCTGCCGGAAAATTTTACTTCCGTCCGCGGTGGTGAAAGTGCCCAGCTCCCCCGACCCGCAAGCTATGAAGAAGTACGCGTCCTCTTCTCTCACGTTGTACAAGCTATGCGGGTACTGTAGCGACACCAGTCCGCATTCCCACTGCCCCGACAGGTCGACGCTTTGCGGCAGATTCGTGGTGCAGTGCGTCAACGTGTTTTCGGGGTGCGTCTTCATAGATGCGTTGCTCGGCAGCCTCACGTAAAAGTCAGACGACGCCATCGCGTCTCATAAACGGACTCGGTAGTAGGTAGCCGAGGCAGCTACTCAGCAGCACCGTCCACAGGTTGGAGTCGCCCTGGCCGCGCGTTAGAATGTATATACTGACGACAATAACCGTGTACAGGACGATGATCTGGCACAGGAAGATGATCTCGGCTTTAAGGCATTCGTTGCCGCAGAGACGCCATGGCAGAGGAGTCGTCGACGGCATCGGTCACATCCACAGAGACGCATGAGTCGACGGCTGGTTCTTCAACAAACACGCCTGAGTCGACGGCGGAATTCGGTATCGGCTGTCGTCTCGTCGGTGGTCATAGCGCGACTGCCGTCCGACGCTACGGTATCCTTCCTTTATCGGACGACCGCAGAGATGCCATGGAGCGCGTTCGCCAACGGGGGTGTCGACGCCGTCGACGGTTGTTGTCACCTTTGGGCGCTCTGTCGATACAGCTGCACCCTCCCTTTATCGTATTAAAATGGAAGAAAGTCTCCAGCACTTCTCGTATCGCATCCAACAAAGCGGCGTCATCTCTTATAGTCCACGAGCGCCTTGGCGTCTATCTAGCTGTTGAACGAGGCCGGATAGCCGGATTATTTGACGAGCACATCTTCACCATTACCACGTCGTCGACGCCTCTGTAGAATCGCCTCCACCCGATACAGTTTATCCTTCGAGACGACTACCTTTTGTTGCTCCGGTTCTTAGAAGGTTCCGCCCAGTATCGCTCCGGCGTCGTCCATCAATCGGTAAACGGGAGGGCCGGACGGGTGCGAATCTACGACGGTGAAGAGCTCTTTGCTCCAGTTAGCCATGTACCCCTTCTTGAATTGCCCCTTCGCCTTGCTGATGCGTACGCGGTCTCCCTCTCGCAGTTTCGGCTTGATTTCTCGACCCCCGCCGGCGCCGTACAGCCTCTGCCACACGCTCTCCTGATTCGCGGCGTTGACGCTCGCCGGCGTCCTACCGTTGCTTCGATGGTCGGCGTTGTTGTACGACCGCACGAAGTCCTGCAACGGCTCCACGTACTTCAGCGTCTGATGCTTCGTGAAGTACCTCCACATGCGTGTCTTCTGTGTACGATTGAATCGCTCAACGACACTCGCTTTGGTCTCCTCGTTGTGCGGCACGAAATGGTGGACGCCTAGCGCCTTCAAAAGTTTCTGAAAGAGCCTGTTGAGAAACTCCGTCCCCTTGTCGGTCTGCAGGGCGTTCGGCGGTTGCGACAGCAGGCCCTCGAAGGCCGTAACGAGCGCCGGACCGGATTTACTCTTCAACGGAACGCACCACGCCCGCTTCGAGAAGACGTCGATGACCGTCAATAGGAACGCTATACCGTCGTTGTGCTTTTTCAGTTTAGCTACGTCGACGAGATCGGCTTGCCACTGCTGGTTTCGACCGCCTACGATAACGCAAAGTTGTTTGAAACGTCGTCTGACCGGTTTGTGAAGCGTATAGGTGTCCTGCTCCGATATCCACCGCTCGACGATCGGCTTGGGTACTATGCCAGCGGTCGCCCGGTGCAACGCGTCGACGACGCCGTAACTACCCGCCCGTTTCGGGTCGAAGTAGGCGCGCTTCAGGCGGTCCCGTTGTTGTTGTTGAGGGCGCTTTCGTTGCGCACCACGAGACCGCCGGGACACCATGGCGACGGCGGCGAGTCCGATACGGCGAATATTATACAGATATATAAGGCGAAAGGGCGACGACGAGCACCGACCTTAGAGAGAGCATAATAGCTTGTGAGCGGCTCGGGCGTTTTTCAACCTCTTTAAAAGGTGGCCCATGGCGTGCGTTCGAGAGATTGAGTGCGGTGTTTGCTCTTTCGCTTCTGTGCGCATTGTATGTACGCTCGACATTGGGGATTACCGAAGAGCTCCATAGGGACGTTCAATCGCCTTATACGGTCCCCGAACGCTTCCCAGCCAACCGGCGCGGGCGCCTTCTTCCTCTGTCGCATGAGATCGTTCACTAGATCTACCATGTTGCTTCCCGCGATAGGCGCTCCGTCGTACACGAACTCCCCTCTATCTCTCCAGCGGATCAGCGGGTCGATTTTCAGTTTTGCCATCAGGATGCGGGCCTTTTCTTTTAGATTTTTCGGTACGCTCTTCACGATCTCGCTGTCCATATCGTCCGTCGGCGGCGGCGGCGGCGGCGACTGGTCGGTCGTCGTCGACGACTCTCCGTCGTTCACTACGGACTCTCGCATCGGTTGCTGCGCGCGAGACGTCTCCATGGCGTTGTAGCGACTCAGCAGTTGATTGTACGACGCTACCTTTTCTCGTTCGGACAAATCCGTACGCTCGAGAACGGTTTTCATGTCGTCGTCCAGGCTACTCATCACACGCGACGTGGTCGTGGTCGGTTGCGATAGTAACGGGAGTAGACGCTCCACCAACCGGGGGTCTACCAACGCCATCTTCTTCGCGTGCTGCATCAACCTATAGCCTGTTTGAGGAGGGGCAGAAAGGCGCTCGCCAACGGTGCCAGCAGCGCCGTCAGAAAAGCGCCCGACCCCGTTTGCAGAACGACCCTCTTTTGTTTGACGGGCACTTTTTTCGACGTTAGCTTGCGCAGATGGTTCCTTTATTTTGCCAGCACTTTTTTCTGTTTCGCCGATAATTTCACATTCCCGCTCAGAATGTTGTACGCGCAGTCGCACAAACTACAGATGAGATAGGAATCCGCGTGGGCGATTACGGCTTTTCTCAGATCCGCATTCCTCTTGTATCTACGCAACAGATTGAGGGCCAGAATGTGCCTCTTGACGCGCTCTTTCATCCTGACGAATGACGTCGGCCGCGACGCACTCCTCTTTTTATTCTCTCGTCGGCACGTATACGTACTAAACGCTATCGTCGGGAAAAATGGCCGTACGCAGGCGCATATTTTCCGATGTTTCCTGTTTCAGGTCCACCAGGAGGTAACCGTAGGCTGCTGATGTGGCGTCTTTGAAGGTCTCCGTCATGTAGTTGGTTCTACCCGGATACATATGTTTCGCCAAGTGACCTACTAGCCCTGCGTCCCGGGGGCTCTTGAAGAGGACCATATACTGCGCAATTAGGCTGAATGTGCTGTTTTCTTTCCCTTTCGGAAAGAGATTCTGCAGAAGCTGTACGACGGACGCGTTGCAGTGATGACTTTTTTTAGTGAACAAGGTCGTGACCCGACTATCGGTTTCCTTCATAAGGTCATCGAGTACTTGAAGCGTCCTCGTTTTGGTGTCTAAAAGCTTCGGATCCGGCAAACCGTCTACGAATTCTACAGCGGCTGTCATAGAGTCGTAGGCGGTTTGCCACTGGCCGTAACACCACAGAATTTTCTCCGGCGGCGGCTCGATCATAGAGGAGCAAATTTTAGCAGACGAGCGACAAATGTAGTCTTACCGCACCCCGTAGGGCCGGCCACTATACACGTAAAAGGATGCTTCCACGACGCGTCCATATCGACGACTGGTGCGCGAAAAACGAACGATGACTTTTTTATTCGTTTCTTCTATATTCATGACGCACCTCCATCAACAATTTGCCGAGCATGTTCTGACCTTCTTTATACCCGTGGCCGCAACCCCAAAAGGCTTCTTTTGAAGGCACCCACTCCACCAATTCGGCGTCCCGGTAGCCAATAGGGCGTCTTTCAACTTTTTCGACGCTCCGAACTTACTCATCAACAGGCTCTTTATACACTCGACTCTAACGGCGTCCCATTCGGCGCTCGTTCTCGTTTTCCTGATTACGTAACTTCGTCACTTCGTTATATACGCCGACCACGCTGCTTTGATGTACTCCGCGGTTTCTTCGACTTCGTTAAACATCGCTTTTCTAAACTGGTAAGCGTGCTCGACGGATTTGAAACCCAGAGCGTACGCCGTGACTCGACACGGATGAAAATTCGACAGGAACAACATCGACCCTCCGAAACGTATAGGCTCCATATCTAGAGACTACACCTCACGCATAACCACTATATAACCTTACACATAAGTTTCTGATTTCTGCGCTAGAGGCGCTACGTTTTCGATTATCGATTACCCATAATCGATAATCACTAGAGGCGCTACTGTGTACTTTATTTCAACTTATATTCACTAGAGGGCAGCAATAATCGTATTATTGATTATTGGTTATATAATCGATAATCGATAATCACTAGAGGCGCTACTGTGTACTTTATTTCAACTCATATTCACTAGAGGGCAGCACTACAAAACTAGGTAATAAAAAAACTGAAAACTAGGACATAAAAAGTGCTGGCGTATTAAACTATCAATCAAACTTTTTTATAAGTAACCTGTCTGCGCTGGCTGAACAATTTTCGACTCACTGGGCGAACACATGCCGACAAATCCTTTGATCTTCCCTTTGAATTTTGCCGACTTTCCTTTGATCTTAGGTCATGACCCGTACTGTGAGCTACCTAATAACTACTTGCGTGTGTATAAAGGATTCCCCGACTGACACGTTTCGTTTCTATTGTACATACTTTATTCATGTAAGATATCAGGGGCGGGTCCAGAGAGGATAGTCTAGGGGGCACAAAAACCTTCACTGGCGGCCGAACGAAATGGAAATTACTTCAGCTTCTCGGCTGTCTCTACTCGACTGGTGACATCGGAAGAAGGCGGGGATGCTGTTGAAAGATTTTCGACGCTGGGCGGCCGCATCTTCAGCTTCTCCGCTGGCTCGACTGAGACATCGTAAGACGGGGGGATGCTTTTGACAATTTTTCGCCGTCGTTTCGACGTTTCTTCACCTTCCTTGTTTCCTAATTGTTTCCAGCACTGACTAGTCTGTATATATTGTGGTTACAATGTTATGATCTGATGAGGTCTCATTCAACTAGCCAGCCTTTTTCAGAACATTATCGCCAAGCCGACCTTTGCTGGCATTGAGGGTGGTCACTGCGAGGGTGCTTGTCGTCCTCAGCGGTTCTTTTTTTTATGTCCCAAATTGAGACGGGACCGACATTAACGTGATCTTCGAGTCACGAGGGATACACAGTCCCCAATGTTGAGAGCCAGGTTTTTTTACACCAAATATACCATACCTGCCCGGTTCGGGTATTGAACTCGGGGCGCCGGCATGTCAGGCGGATGTGCTAACCACTACACTATCGCGCGCCCCCACCTTTATTGTAATCTGAACGGGGGATATTTTCAAGGATCTAGACGGGCACGGTAATTTGGGCCTATTAACAAAGTGTCTAAGGGAAGCAAAATTCCAAAGGTCTAGGGGTGGCACATGCCACCCAGGCTCCTATGGATCCGCCTATGAATATAACAATGTTTCTTGAAGATTGTAATGAATTTATCAGAATTGCTGATAATATTTGTTAAATAAAAATAATTGCAGTGTGTGTGTGTGTGCTTGTGTGCGTGTGTGTGTATATCTGCACTTATTTTGGTGTGAGAATCTCAGCTTTATTTATCAATCACAAGACACGCGTCGTACCGATTCCCACCAGCGGACGGCTTTGATGAAATGTTGATTGGGCCTGCCGAAGATATTAGCGCGCCGAGCTGTCTGTACAAAATGATGAACGCTACAACACACGGACACCCAAGTTTTCTTATTATATACGGAAACTAGAAAGGACACAAGAAGACACGGTCTGGGTAACTACTTTCTTGTTTGAATAAGAAACAGTTTTAGCTGTTAACTTGTTTGTTGTTGTAACAAGATACATAGTTTCTTATAACAACATATATATAAATAACAACCGTAACTAATTTCTTCTTATGACTCTTTAATAATTATAGTTTGTTGTTATGAGTCATGACAATAAACTGTTTTACCAGTAACTAGTCTTTAGCCACTAATTATGTTTTTGTTCGAACAAGAAATGCTTGGTGACCTACCTTTTGTTCTTACGTCCACGGCTCTAGTGGTACACGTGTAACTGTTACACCGGTGACCCTGCTGACCCTATTGTATTTGTTACACTGGCGACCTTGGTGACCTACCTTTTGTTCTTACATCCACGGCCCTAGTGGTACACGTGTAAGTGTTACACCGGTGACCCTAGTGACCCACATGTAGTTGTTACACCGGCGACCTTGGTGACCTACCTTTTGTTCTTACATCAACGGCCCTAATGGTACACGTGTAACTGTTACACCGGTAACCCTCCTGACCCTATTGTACTTGTTACACTGGCGACCTTGGTGACCTACCTTTTGTTCTTACATCCACTGCCCTAGTGGTACACGTGTAAGTGTTACACCGGTGACCCTAGTGACCCATATGTAGTTGTTACACCGGCGACCTTGGTGACCTACCCTTTGTTCTTACATCCACGGCCCTAGTGGTACACGTGTAAGTGTTACACCGGTGACCCTAGTGACCCACATGTAGTTGTTACACCGGCGACCTTGGTGACCTACCTTTTGTTCTTACATCCACGGCCCTAATGGTACACGTGTAACTGTTACACCGGTGACCCTCCTGACCCTTTTGTACTTGTTACACTGGCGACCTGGGTGACCTACCTTTTGTTCTTACATCCACTGCCCTAGTGGTACACGTGTAAGTGTTACACCGGTGACCCTAGTGACCCATATGTAGTTGTTACACCGGCGACCTTGGTGACCTACCCTTTGTTCTTACATCCACGGCCCTAGTGGTACACGTGTAAGTGTTACACCGGTGACCCTAGTGACCCACATGTAGTTGTTACACCGGCGACCTTGGTGACCTACCTTTTGTTCTTACATCCACGGCCCTAATGGTACACGTGTAACTGTTACACCGGTGACCCTCCTGACCCTTTTGTACTTGTTACACTGGCGACCTTGGTGACCTACCTTTTGTTCTTACATCCACTGCCCTAGTGGTACACGTGTAAGTGTTACACCGGTGACCCTAGTGACCCATATGTAGTTGTTACACCGGCGACCTTGGTGACCTACCCTTTGTTCTTACATCCACGGCCCTAGTGGTACACGTGTAAGTGTTACACCGGTGACCCTAGTGACCCACATGTAGTTGTTACACTGGCGACCTTGGTGACCTACCTTTTGTTCTTACATCCACAGCCCTAGTGGTACACGTGTAAGTGTTACACCGGTGACCCTAGTGACCCATATGTAGTTGTTACACCGGCGACCTTGGTGACCTACCCTTTGTTCTTACATCCACGGCCCTAGTGGTACACGTGTAAGTGTTACACCGGTGACCCTAGTGACCCATATGTAGTTGTTACACCGGCGACCTTGGTGACCTACCCTTTGTTCTTACATCCACGGCCCTTGTGGTACACGTGTAAGTGTTACACCGGTGACCCTAGTGACCCACATGTAGTTGTTACACCGGCGACCTTGGTGACCTACCTTTTGTTCTTACATCCACGGCCCTAGTGGTACGCGTGTAAGTGTTACACCGGTGACCCTGCTGACCCTATTGTACTTGTTACACTGGCGACCTTGGTGACCTACATTTTGTTCTTACATCCATGGCCCTAGTGGTACACGTGTAACTGTTACACCGGTGACCTGCTGACCCTATTGTACTTGTTACACTGGCAACCTTGGTGACATACCTTTTGTTCTTACATCCACGACCCTAGTTGTACACGTGTAAGTGTTACACTGGTGACCCTAGTGACCCACATGTAGTTGTTACACCGGCGACCTTCGTGACCTACATTTTGTTCTTACATCCACGGCCCTAGTTGTACACGTGTAAGTGTTACACCGGTGACCATAGTGACCCACGTGTAGTTGTTACACAGGCGACCTTGGTGACCTACCTTTTGTTCTTACATCCACTGAGTTACACCGGTGACCACGCTGACCCTATTGTACTTGTTACACTGGCGACCTTGGTGACATACCTTTTGTTCTTACATCCACGGCCCTAGTAGTACACGTGTAAGTGTTACACCGGTGACCCTGCTGACCCTATTGTACTTGTTACACTGGCGATCCTAGGGACCCCCCTGTAGTTGTTACACCCGCGACCCTACTGACATATAAGACGTTGTTACACCGGCAACCAAAGTGACTCACTTGTAGTTGTCGGCGTTGTCGGTGAAGTTGTCATCTATCCTGGTGCACTGTTGCTGCTCGAGCTGTATGATTAGCTGGATGAGTGAGTCAATGAGGATTTCCTACAACGACAGCACACACCTTTACTCGTATAGTTACATACACCACGTGTTTTGCCATTGTTTTTGGGTTTGCCTCGCACTAACCTGTTGTGTTTCTGTAGAGACAACAATTTATATTGTTCAGCGAATAGAATTAAATATCATTAGATATTCCGGAGACACGGGCATATCGGATAAATCTTGTTAGTGTACCGACTTCATATGTAGTTAATATTACTAAGTTGTCATTAATTGTAATTGCTGGAGAACTCTCTTGCAACCGTTTTCAAAGAAGAAGAAGAATTTATTTTATTTAACCTGTCAGATATTTCAAATAATACATATAATATGTCCATGTCAAATTATAATTTGAACTTGTACAAGTTATAGACTAATGATAAACAACAAAATATAATTGAATATTATAATTATAGTATATGCTACACGACTGCACAAGTTGTCCCGGGTACGAACCTGTACGGACGAGATGAACATGGACAAGAGCGACAGCCCGAGCACCGTGTAGAAGGACTGCAGTAGCAGGAACATGTCGTTCTTCGGCATCAGGTCGCCGAAGCCGACGGTTGAGATGCTTGTGAAGATGAAGTAGACGGAATCCCAGTAGGACCAGCCCTCGTAGTTGCTGCACGGACACAGTCAATCGCATCAGAACACAATTGTGCTATTCAATACAAAAACATATTAAGTGCCATCACAATAATTTGTGTTTAATATCGAAAATGGGAATGGTCTCTGAGTGTTTCTACTTTACGTTGCGCATATTGGTTTCTGGATCCGGAGCACGTAAATGCCATTATTTCATCTTTTGGTGCACCTACTCGTATGAGCCATGCATGCCAGAATGCATCTGTTGGCTGCGACAGAAGATCTGGTGACAATCAATGTAGTGATCGATAGCGAGACTGACCACCCCATGATTGCTGGAATACTGGATCTGATGGGTCAGACACTGGTGGATGAAGCTTGAAAGGTGATTGATTACATCTACCTACAAACGCTGAGATGCCGAGAAACCGCTTACACAGGACTCTACTACGGAGGCCGCAGCCAAGTCAATTAAGTGTTCAGGTATTTAACCATGATTACACCCACAACCAAAGCTGTCGGTAAATAGCATTGCACATCTATGACGTAATGTACTTAACTATGTCAACTAGTGTGAATTCAATTTTATATGCGCTCCAAATGTAGCAATGCCATCGAATATACAACAAACGCAGAACAAGCAACATATCCGACAGCAATGTCTTCGCAGACTTCCTACGGTAGCATTATATAGATAGCCTATACATAAACTGCACACATGTCAGTCAGTTGCGTGTATATTCCTCATGAGCATGTTGAAGAATTCTATGATTATGTTTACTGCCGATCTCGGTGGCGCCTGACGACCAGAGTGACTATGAGCTCGGGGGGCTTAAAGCACTGGAGCGACACGTGTTTTTACACGTTTGGTTCTATGTTGTTCTGTTAGCACTTGTGTACTGAGGCGGTATGAATAAACTGTAACGTTGTTGAAATAGTGTTTATGGCCAATGCTTTATCTGAAAGACCAGCATGTCATGTCCATTGATACTTCCGACATCATTAGTCTGTTCTCTGTACGTCCAATGACTAAAGTTGAAGTGTGTTGTCTATCCATAGTGACGTCCAACTATGTCGTTGCCTGTCCACTGTTTGTCCAACATATTTATACAACGTTCAAATTATCTCTCTCTTTGTTGTAATGTTTCTTTTAGACTAAACAACAATACATCAATAAATAATCGTTTATTTTTCAAATAGAGATAAGATCAGTCCAACATCTCGTAAGATTTATGAATAAATACCACGGTGTTGTTTGTTCATGTACGTCCAACACTTTTGTGTTCTAGATGCTAATAATCCCTATCCAAGGACTTAACTGCAAGAATATCACCCTATTCATCTTATAATATCCTAACATTTAATTTTGTAGTGTTATTTTTAAGAGTCAACATTTTTGGATTTATGTTAAGATAAATAACACGAACTAATAGCACTATCTTCTATTACAATGTTAGATGAGACTTTACACTATACAAATCGCATAACATGCTGAACAAAAGTGGCCATATTATGTCCACTTTTGTTCGGACAAGTTTGGACAAATCCGTTGATACCCCATGATCGAGTAATGCCACACACACACGCGCACGCACGCACGCATATACACACACATATATACACACGCTATATACATACATATATATATATATATATATAATTATATACATATATTATATATACAATTATTTATATATATATAATTATATATATTTATGTATATTACGTTGCGTATGTGCGTGTGTGTTTGTGTGTGTGTGTGTGTGTGTGTGTGTGTGTGTGTTTGTTTGTTTAGGGCATTACTCGATCATGGGGTATCAACGGGTCTGTCCAAACACGCCCGAACAAAAGAGGCCATCTGTGCCTCTCCACGGTTAACGTGCTGAAAGTAGGTGCATGCCCAATATGCAAGAGGCACACCACCACAGACTTTCGACATGCACCTACTTCGTGCGCGCGCTCCTCTCCGTTAGACGTACCGGTAAAGCATAGCTCCACCGAACACGAATGCGACGAGGTTGAGCACCATCACTCGAACTGGAGGCACATCGCTGTCTCGGCGACTTGCCGTCTTATCGATTTGTGTGTCGTCCAAGCTGTCGCTTTCGCCGTGTATACGCGTTACCAACGACATCCACTTGTGACGCACCCACATGCGAACTGCCGTCCAAATGAGCAGACGTACTGTCAAAGCGCTAAGTCGTTCAACGCGCTCCTAATAATAAAAATACAATAATTTTATTCAGCGCGTTTACTTGGAAGTTCAAAGCGGTCTAATGAAACATAAAACTCAATACACACCAGTGTAATATACCAATATACATATGAAAGACAAAACATGTTTACAAATACATTTTTACGAAATAATAACATTATTAATTTAAGTGTTCACTAACAGCATTTATATGTAATTATAGATAAAACAAAACCTAACTCATATAACATTGTAAATGCAATTATCAATTACCGAAAACGTTATAATAAATTAATATGTACTTCGACAAGTATAAAAAATCTAAATGCATCATGGAAATATTGTATATAAGACTGGAGGTAATGTTTCAAGGACATATATATGCTAGAAAGAGAACAACACTAGATTGAGAGGAGATCAGATAGAAGTGTTTAAAATATTGAATGGTTATGAAAATATTGATAGGAATCTTTTTTTCTCAGTTACGAAAGATAAAATGACTAGAGGACATGAAGTTGCATTAGTAAAGGAGTATTGTAGATTATATATAAGAAAGTTCTAATTTTCACAAAGGACTGTAAATGAATGGAACAGATTATCTGTTGATGGTGTGGATGCTAGTAGTGCGAATATGTTTAAAACTAAATCGACACATACCTCAGAAGGGCGGGATACACGTAGATAAAAGGGGTTGCACTCTCGATAAGCCAAATAGGCTTCCTTGTCCCCATGCCATCTATAGTTAATTATCTGGGTGGCAATCTTGTGCAATCTTATTAAATAATAATTGCGCACCGGTTTTAGTCGAATTGTTTACGCATCCTCGCATTAATCCGGACAAAGGAACACACATTAACCTTTTGTAATTTTGCACGCTTTCTTTCTATCGTAATATGCTGCCACATACCAAATACAAAACAAAATCCACCATGGAACTTTGATCAATATTTTTCATAAGTATTTGAATCGTGAAAACAGTTTTGATACATTTATTTGTATTTATATTATCCGCCTATATGTTGTTTTAAGAACGATTATCTAAATATCATCTGTATGAGAGAGTAACAGAACTTGTAACAATCTTGTTATGTTTCAAATGGTATCAAGATAGTTGGGATCGGACGAGCCATAAGGGTGCTATAACAACCGCTGAATTTAATCCTTTTGAAGGTGTTTTGAGTTGTACATTGTCACTAGCTTATTTATTTTGTATTACTTAACACGTCTTCTGCTTTTGGTTTCGTTATCTGCTCTACGCTACCAACACCATAGGCAGAGGTGCATCTTTGTCATTGCGTTTTACGGGGGCTCCCCGGAATTTCTCCGGGGGGCAGATATATGGTTGTGCCCCGCCATTAAATGTGACCGGGAATGTTTGTTTTTGTGGCGAACGTCAATGGTGGGTGGAAATCGAAATTTTATGAGACGATTAATGTGTATTTTTGTCGAGTGTGAAAGATATGTGCAACTGGAGGGCAGACATATGATTTTCTGCCCCCTTCCCAGTAATAGGCGGTACAGCGGCGAAAAATCCCTCCCCCCGTCTTCAGATGTCATGAGCTCACAGCCAAGAAAGCTGAGAGAACCTGGTGAAGGTAAATTGACAGCAGCGGTATCGCGCTTACATTTATCTGGGAGTTAAATAACATCCGGGTGACGTTTCTGCGCGTATCTAAAGGAATGTATTCAGCACAAGCTACGACTGTCGCGCTTTCATTTATCCGGGCGTTATGTATTTATATATATATATATATATATATATATATTTACATAAATATACATAAATTATAAAATGTTTGCTTCCCACAGGCATAAACAATTTCTGTCGTAAAACAGTTTCCTCTCCACGCACACGTCACGTGACATATTCTTATACTTGGTCACAAATCTGAAACAGCAAATTATAATTATGTACTCTAACTATAACGCTCGTATTACGACAACAAACGAAACATATTTAACTACTGGATATTATTTATCACTTCTGGTGCCAAATATTATGCCTTAGATATGCACATAAACAATACCCGGATAACATTTAACGCCCGGATAAATGTAAGCGCGACAGCGGGGTGAAGTCCGTTGTCACAGTCGAGCCAACCGAGACAGCCACAAGGTGAAGGAAGATGTGAAGATATGCGGCGGCGCGGCGGAATTTCGTTCCCGCGCCACTGAATGCATCCGCTTGGCAATGTGTGTGGTTGCATACTAGGTCACTAAAGGAGCGCAGAATACATTCGCGCTGTTTCATGATGTGTCTACACTTGCTGATAAATGTCCACACACCATCAAAGTGGATAGTAGCAACGCACAAAACGAAATGTAGGTGGAATATTTCTTTGTGTGGATGCACTGTAATAGTCTTATTTAGCCAGATGAGCAGACAATATCAGTTCAATTTGGTGTTATTTGGAGTGCCATACATTGACTCCAGATCTAGAAGATGTCGCCTATTTACTGTGTGTGTGTGTGCCCGCGCGCGCGCGTGTGTGTGCGTGCGTATGCGTGTGCATGTGTATTGTCCACCCCATCCCCATCCCCGTTCACCGACGCGTCCACTGCTGCATTATTAAAGAGAAATTACTTCATGTGAGCTAGACGCAAAACCTTCGTTGGCCGAAAAGAACACATCATGCCCGCTTGATGCTGCTCGGGCATAAGCTAAAATAACACCACCAAATGGGGGGGGGGGGACACTCTACGGACCCAGAATGATTTACAATAGGTTATGATCACTGACCAGTCTCGGTGAGCGAAGCACAAACCTTTACGCGCAGCTCTGTGACTCGCTTCCGGTGACGCAGATGCATCACACTGGGTCCTCGCCCACCGTCCCCGTCGCCAGCGGTAGCATGTCGGCTGTTGTCGGCTTTTAGGCGTTTCATATAACTGACAATAGGTCCCATTGATACATCTGGCGGATCCTGGTGCGACAAAAATCTACTGCTTAAGATGCGGACAAACAGTAAAACACCATCACAAGAGGTACACAGTCGAATATGCAGCATTTTTGAAATCCGTATTTGTAATATCAACTCCGAACTATGTTGTTCTTTGTTCAACCGGCAACATATCTATCATTTTCACTATTCTCAAATATTGCTGTCTACCATTTTTGTTACCGTAATACATTTGTTATTCATAATTTATACTTGTAAATGTATACCAGAAAATAGTATGCCACTCATGAGGATTTATTTCATTTAAAGCAAACCTATGCATCTGATTTAATAAAAAATTAACTTTACACCCACAGCTTACACGGATTTGCAATGTATGTTAAACATTATTATTTGTAGACATATGCACCTGTGTTTACATAAACGAAAATGTTATATTTGCCACAATGAGTTAATAACAAATAGGAATACATATTTTATGTGTACCTCTTCGGACGAATTACCAATCGTCCATTATCATGTATGGTGTCCTGTTATAGGCCTTGCCCACCCACAGGTGATAATCTGTATACTATGTTTTGATTATTATGCTTTTACATACTTACTTATTGAGTGATATGTATGTGGGTCAAAATAACAACTACTGTCTGTCTATACAAAACAGGATACGGCGTATACTATAAAAATCTGCTTTGAATAGGGAACTCCGTATGATGCGGCACGTTTTCTTAGTAGAGTGTATGCTGCAAAATCGCCTAAATGTGTATCAGATTGAAAAATAAATAAACATAAACTGTTCAACAACTGCTATCGCTTTAGATAAACGTGATATTGTTTGAGCGTGATTTGATGTTGTGTAGGCGTGATCCATTCCCATGCCTGTTTCACTGCAGTTGGTCGTGTTGTTATGGTCAGTATCACAACAGTATAATTCCTTCAGAAATAAAGCACCCAACTCCTTAGTTAAATATTATTTGACACACGCGCACATGCACTCACACACACGCGCACGCATTCTCTCACTCACACATGCACACACACACACACACACACACACACACACACACACACACACACACACACACACACACACACACACACACACACACACACACACACACACACACACACACACACACACACACACACACACACACACACACACACACACACACACACACACACACACACACACACACACACACACACACACACACACAGTACACATGAATAGTTTTAATAGTTTTTTTATTACCGTATACAGTACGAACCTCATCGAGTTCTTCTACTCTGTCTGGGTGTATGATATTTTTCAGTTTGGTAGCTATGCGCTGACAGCCAAAGAAGATCCGCTTGCAGAGACAGATTGTCTTGTGAAAGACAAACCGCTCGAGCATGAAGAAGAGTTTTCCTGCGTCCAGTACGGCCAGAATAGTAAACGGAATGCCAACGATGTACAATATGACGACAAATATCCGCCCGCCTGTGGTGCGGGGGGACGGACTACCGTACCCTGCAACACACGGCTCTCCCACATTAGCATGGCTGCCTGTATCTGTATTATAGGTGGTAGGTGGTAAAACCAGGGCGATATTTACATGCGTTATTATAGGTAGTAGATAGTAAAATCAGCACGATATGAACATGTGTACGTTAAAGGTCAGTTGTTCGTGAATACTAAATTACATATCAGACCGTATTCATTTCAAAAAAGAAAGTTGTTTGAATGGACAAACACACTTTGGTAAAGTATTGTATCGGGGCTTAAGGGAGTTGTTTGGTACGTGACGGTAGAGAAAAGAGCAGCAGCATTATTGTAATTAGTGTTGTTCTTGCACATAATTATGGTAGTTTAAAATACTGGGGTCTGTCCTTTCCTCAGTTATTAATATTTATGTGTGTATTGATCTTAATAGTAGAATAAATATGATGAAGGTATACTCTCCGTCAAATTGAATTTAAATAAGCTAGACACAGGATTTGCAATGTTAACACTACACTCGTCGAAACGCTCAACTTGTAAGCATAACAGTCAATTATTAAACAACCGTAATTGCTATGATTGGCATTTATTACAGAAGCATATCTATTTGTGACGTACCTGGTTCCTTCACAAAAAACCGTATGTCAGGGGAAGCTTATTACAGAATATGTCATTTATAGGCGTGCGGGAAATCCCCCAAACCTGCTTTATTTTAGAAGTTTAAATGTCCCCCTCTACACACACACCCAAATGTTATATCATTTGAAAGCTGTACATCTCCTCGTCCCAACGAGGCCGGTCGTAAGGTGCCAAGTGGTGCAGTAAGCGTGAATCCAAGGTCAAACAAGGTCATCGTCAAATGATGAATTTTCGAAACTGTGCGCTTCTGCAATCGTCTTAACATTACAATAGTCGCATATCTACTTAAGTTATCTACAATATGGGCAAATTATATATTTTGGACAACTTATTATCTCTCCATCAAAATACGGTACGACAAGGAGCTGTTACCAGATATGGTACGAGCGGAGCTAAGGTCAAACAAGGTCACCGTGAAATTATGAATATAATTTTTTTTTAATACCGCGATAGTCATAAGGTTACAATGACCCTGCAAATGCTTCATTTATATGAACGTTTCACTACAGTGTGAAAGAAACATTTCTCCCCGTCCAAATGAGATATGACATGGAGCTGTTAGTTGAGGGTGTAGGTGTGGAGCGACGATCAAACAGAGTCACCGTCAAGTGATCAATGTTCGAAATCGTGTCATTCCGCAAACGTCATACAATATAAATGGTTGCGTATATCTACTTTATGTATCTACACTAGCAGAAACAAATAACGAACGGTTTAGTATACTTAGCTCAATCATAATTTATTATAATCTATTAATGCAAAATTAAGCGAAATTTAAGCCTTCTTAGAGGAACTTAACCAGATCAAATTTAAATTTAGTGTAATATGCTTTCAGGAAAGCTGGCTTTCAGATAACGATGATGTATCACACCCACAAATCGAGGGACATCATTGCATTACACAAGGCAAAACATGTTGCAAAAAAAGCGGGCTAGTCATTTACTTAAGTAACACATTCAATTTCAAATAAATGTTGTCTCTAAATCAGTTTCAACACTGGGAAGGCCAATTTATCAACCTAACTGGAGGTGGACTCTTAAAAGATATTATAACTGGAAATATTTACCGACGTCCAAAAGACCTCAGTGAAAATTATTATTTTTTTTAGCGAATTCACACCAATTATCTCACCCTTTGACAAATCAAAATCCGACATCATAATTGCTGGTGATTTCAATATAAACCTTCTTAAAATTAACAAAAAAGAGGTTTTGTTTGTGATTTTTTGCTTCATTAATAGATTTTATCTCCATATTACACTCCCTACAAGATTTCAAATACTAATGGAACGCTAAGAGATAACTTGTTTTGTAAATTAACCGATCCTATAATAACACAAAAATCAGGTATTTTAACGAAACAATTATCGGACCATCAACCATATTTTACCTTTCTAAACACTGCTCCCCGCAAAGAACCACCACCTAAATAGACTAAAATTAACATGCAAAGTCAAGTAGCAATTTCCAAATTCATAAATGAAATCAACTCATCAGATGTTTATAATAAACTTGATCAATCGCCTTCTGATAATCCAAACATAAACTATAACATTTTACATGAATTAATCAAATGCGCAAGAAACAAGCACATGCCATATAAAATAGTTACTTTAAAAAAATACAAGCACCAAAACAATTAACATGGATTACATTCGGCCTGCTCAAATCAATACGATACAGATACAAGTTATATAAGAAACTCAAACTGACTCTGCTTGATTCATGTGAACATTCAGCAATTCGGACTAACCTGATATAACAATATACTTAAAAGTATACGAGCAGCCAACGAATCTTGTTTTAATAAATACAAAAATAATATTACAAAACGTGGGAAACATAAAGCGATATCCTATCCAGAACACGAGAAAAGAAAACTTTCCCTAAATCTGTTATACACAATGACGAAATTATAAAAAACAAAACTATTTAACACATTTAATACATTTTGTACAAGTATTGACTCAAATTTGACCAAACAAATCAGTAACCCTACTAATAGAAATTACAGATATTATCTGAATGAGCAGTATAGTAATTCACTTAATTTTGAAAGTATTGACGAAGAAACTATATCTAAAGCAATAAATAATATGCAACCAAAAACAAGTTGTGGTATGACGGTATTTCGTCTCGATCACTAAAATTAGATAAACCAGCGGTGATAAAACCATTAACATTAATTACAAATCAAATATTAGCTACACGTATCTTCCCTGATAAATTTAAAATCGTTAAAGTAATTCCAATTTTTAAAAAGGGTGAAAATACCCAATTCAATTTTATACCAATATCACTCTTACCAGGTATATCAAAAGTAGTTGAAAAGATAATGTACAACCAGCTAGATTCCTTTTTCAAAAGGCAAAATCTCTTGTTCAAAAACCAATATTGATTTAGAACGGAACATAACACTGAATTTGTTGCCCTTGAATTAACTGATAGGATAATAACACACTTGGATGGAATTGAAATTCCTATAAACATTTATCTGGACCTTTCAAAAGCTTTTGATACCTTGGATCATAACATATTACTAGACAAATTATAGGCGTTGCTATAAATAGCGAACTGGGAAAAATTAGTGAATGGCTAAATCGTAACAAATTGTCTCCAAACAAAACTAATTACATGCTTTTCAAAACAGCCAGAAGAATAAAATTGACTTCCCATTATTAATCACAGATAACACTATTATTGATAGAATGGCTGAATTTAGTTTTCTTGGAGTAACTTTTAATGAACAATTTAACTGGTCAAATCACATTAACAAAATTTCAAGTAGGGTTTCAAGGACGTTAGGTGTATTGAATAGACTAAAACAGTTATTGCCTCTTAATATAACAATTATATTATATAATACATTGATATCGCCACACTTAAACTATGGCGTAACCGCTTGGGGTTACACATGTGATAGAATTCAGAAACTTCAAAAGAAACTTATACGAATTATTAGTGTAAGCAAATATAACGTTCACACTGAACCACTATTAAAAAGTCTTATATTATTAAAAGTAGAACACATATTAAAATCACAAGAACTAAAATTATATTATAAATTTGTACATAACAAATTTACTGTTTATTTTCAAAATTTACTGCTTCAACAAACAATAGCATTCACAATTTCAATGTGGGTGCCACCCTCAATTTTGAAGGTTATTTGAATGTCATAAACTCAAACTTGTGTCAAAATATTCTTATTGATTAATTGACATTTTCTTGTACACACCGTTGCATACAACCAAACATTTTATGATTTGTGCATGTATTGTCAGGGTTATCATGTTTTGAACTTTGAATTTACTCATAAATAATTTTCTCATAAAAATATGAGGTAATCTAACATAAAAACGTGATCTTCTCAAATGTGTTTATTTCGAACACCAAAGTTGTTCACACACCTAATTGTTCTTTATAAGCCTGTTGTATATATTCATGTTGATATAATATGCATATTATTTATTACAGGTTCTGCGCCTTCAGGATGACATCCTGTCCTTCCGGACAGGGAGGCCTACTATTATTTATTACTACACATGCATTTGGTCATTAACATGACGTGAAAGTCAAAGAATTTGCCCAAACTGTAGTTAGGATGTTGAAGAAGATAGAGGTGGCAATCGCAGATTAGAACTCTACTCACAACACAGTCAACCACCTGTCAGATGTTTTGAGGAGCTCAAGATCTGATTGACACACGTGGAAACTATGGAGATTATGCTGGACATCAGCAGGGCTGAGACAATTGACAGCCATATAGCATCTTTCGCTGCAATTATACATTGGCTAATCATCTACGATCATACAAACTATGCCCTCCCGATGGAGAACAGTCTTTCTGGCTATTATATGAAACACCCCGAAAAGATAGCACATGAGGTTCATGCATTATTCATTAAAGGAAACTTTGTTTTGAAGAAAACCAAAAGGCCCTTCAACCAAATTCCAGCTGATCAGCCGACTGAATTGATGTATAGATTATACAAGATGCATTATGGTATCATCGGCCTTACAAG